>QNGE01007152.1:0-25140 GCA_008508345.1 Paragonimus westermani
TGCTAAGAAACCAGTTGTTGACGTGCAAGTGTTCAATCGTAATTTCAACTGAATGATGAATAATTTATTCTCACGTCTCACAAAGTTTGTTTTCACATCTTTTCGTCCACCCAGTCGACCTCTCAGATCTTCTACAACGACCTGTCCGGTTGGAGTCTAACAAAACACGAGAACCTGACTGCCTATCAATAAGTGTATTTAAGGACTATGCTCAACTCTGCTGGCAAACTCTAGTTGAGCTATTCGCACGATTTTGCACGCAGCGTAAAATTGTTGACCGTTGATAGACCTCACACATAATACCAATCCACGAGAAGGAACCACCACACTCCACTCGGTGTCGTGCATATTTACGGCCTCTAAATGCTTGAACTACTCATTCTTTCTCAAATGACAGCTCAGGTAAACATAATGGAAGTTGGTCAATTCATTTACCATCGCTAATGCTTGGACGCCCTCGCTTGTCTAGTTCATTCCATTAAGTCACCAACTGATGGAAAATCTAGCCTTCTGCATATACATTTCAGAAGGCAGCGACGCATTCAAAGCGATGATAAAGAGATAACTCCAACTTCTCAAAGTGTTGAGAATTTGAAGTTTTTGTCCAGTTTTTATGCCACTGTTCTGCAGATCGAAGTCAGTTCAACCACTTCGGGTCCGAGCCTCATTGTTACGCATTATAGGTTGTGATACCCTACAAGTTACAGTCAACTTCCTTTTTGTCTTCACCATGGATCTACCTCGTGTCGACTGATAACCACTCACCCGTAGTCAGATATGATGATGCTTTGATGTTGCACATAAGTAACTCAAATGAAGTTCTTCGGTGTAGTGCTTCGTTTAGAGTGAGGCCTGCTGGAAATTTGTAGCTTCGATTACTCTTGAACCATGTTCAAACTAAATGGAACAAGATATAGTGGAAATTAATGTGATTTATTTCACAAGTCAAACAGAGGTATTCAACGCGGTATATGCTGAATTACATTGCTATGAACAGAAGCATAGTATTTCATATGGGACCGATAGAAAAAATGTTAAGATGGCATACCACTCATATGTGCTGTTGGATAAGATAAAGAACAGAGAATGAAGTAACTACCTTGTTGAAACTAAGTTTTCAAAGCCTGCATTTATTTGTAGACTCAGCTTTCCAACTAGGCGCAACGGGTGTATACAAAATTTCTAATGTGTAATTGCTTCAAGAAATTGATCTTGATTGCAATAACAATCGTTAAGGTTTGATGTAATATAACATGTACATTCTCGGTATTAAGCAAAGCCTAGGTTAAAGACTGTGTACGAAACTGTGATTGCTAACCCACTGTTTGTCAACAATTTAGCTGAGGTCATCAGCTAGATCATCTACCATGTAAACTCTAACAGTAAACGAGGCATTCAAAAAACAAGCAGTTCCAGTAAGTATTCACATTCTTCTTACCTTAACGATATGTTGATTACAAACAGCTGCATAAATGCAACCGCGCCATAACCAAGTTAGGCAGATATAAGAGAATTGTACTGGGATGTGACAGAGACAATTCATTCGCATGCCCGCCATCAATGTAGTTCCCATAGATCAATCAAAATTTCAACCTATTTTAATAGGAAATCGTCTAAACAGTACCATCGTTTGCAAAGTTCCTCCCCAAGTTGGTCGAATGGCAATATATTCAAACCAAATGAATTGTTTGAAGGAGTGTTCACCGAAATATTGGAAATATTAAGTATCACATTCGGGCTAATCAGGACATCTGCAGTGTGCACTGATGTGAACATGCCGCCCAAAATGGCCAACAAAGGTTCGTGCCGTTTACTGATGGAAGGTTCTTATCTCATTACCATCCATTGTGGCTACTCCGTTAGTTTTCTGTAAACGCAGACATTGTTTTGTGCTGGTTCAACGCAATTCGACTAGACGCAGTGTTTCTAGCCTGCTGGATACTAATCGTCTGCGTTGAAGTGATATAATCCTCGCTCATTAAGTTGTATTGCGTACTCACATGCAAATATGGATGTTTGGACACCCAGTTGGAGAGAGTAGAGATTTAGCCACTATGCCGGTAAGGGTGTTGAGTTCCACCATGACCTTGAAGTTAAATAATTAAGATAGAAAAGATGAACTGAAATGCACTTGCAAACATTTGGCATCAGAAATCACCTTACAATAAATTTTCGTTACACCAATCCACATTCCACGAAGATATCCACAATAAATAGCTAACAGTAAAAAGAAGTGGCTCCCAATTACTCTAACGACTACATCCAAGCAATGATTTCCATTCTTATAGGCGTATAAACGCAACTTGATTTACCTGGTGATAAAGTGAAAACATGGGTAAATAGGGTTGACATGTAAAACTTCATGGTATGCTGAAATGTAAGTTACTCACGTTACTCTGATGCAGTCGATGTTAACGTTTCGTGGTTATGCTGCGACCAACATGTCCATAACTGATTGAGTGGCTGTCCGAATTACCGTCTGGATTACCGTATCTATCCTTTTATCACCAAACGACTACCTCCTGGCGCAGCTGGTGCCCAAAAAGAAACTGTGAAGTAGACGCCCGGTAATCCGGAAGTACTACCTTACTGAATTCTTCGAACTTGTATATACGAATGAGGGGCTCTACCCAGCAGTTGCAGGTAAACTGCATAAATGACGGGTGTGGACTTATTTTGCCTAGTTTCTTACACATTAAGATGAAGAAGCAACCACCGTTGAGTACTGAGTGCAGATACGATTTATTCAATTATTCTCCACCTACTTATACATTGTGAGTAGTTTGAGTGTGAAATGTAAACGAAAACATTTAGCCCGCTTATCGCCAACTTCACTCTCTACGGATGACACAACGAATATGTTCTTCACTAGAATGATCTTTTCGCTACAGTGTCCAGGGGAAGGTTTAAGGAGTTAAAAAGATAGTTTTTCTCCAAGTTCTACATGATCATCGGTTACGTTGATTTATTTCCAACTACCAAAATTTCCAATGGCCGTCACTTGCGTTAAAACAGACGCGATTATTTGTTGTTGAAGGAAATTTTTAGCGTCCATCAAAAACGTCACAACGTAACCTCAGGGAAAGACATTAATCATCATTAGTTTGTTATCCCCATTAGAAACAGTGATAATGCTTTTGTATGACTCACCTTCAAATCGGATGTTTGCAAAATGGCACGCTTTAACGATAGCAGTGTGTATGTCACCCGTTGCGTGCATTTCGGAATCAGTTTTCGTTTCTGAATTCATTTACACGAAAACGTTACGCTCATGCAGGAAACGCTGCAAAAGTTGTTAGTGATTCTTTCCGAAACTGATCAGAGTACTTGGTCAGTTAAAAGCAGTGAGGCCAAATTCTACTGTTCGTTTTTCTGTCAAATTTTCAAGCAATTTTGGCCTCATAAGTGTGACAATTTACCTCAAAACCTTGAGACTTACATGAAGTACAGCAGTCGAAAACATGTAGTGGATTCTCCTGTTCAAAGCAGTGCCAATTGCGTGTACAAAACATTCATTCCGTATGAAAATCGTAATGGATAAACTTTTGGTTCAGTTTGGCTAACTAGACAACCAGTTTTTCAACCATTGCTGGTCATACTGTGGGATTAGTTAGTCAGAGCAAACAGGTTATTGTTCTATCGACTGTATGTGTTTGAACACGCTGTCGGAATTCCCTTTACTGATAACTGTTTATAAACTGCTTTAAACTGTTTAAACTGGTTTTTTTAAATTGTCAAGAAAGGTTGAATGAAACCGGACCTAAAATAGTTAGTGCAACTTCCTGCTGTATGTTGAATACAGATTACTTTTTGTCTTCAAGCCAGCAGGTTATTAAAAAGAGGGACTAAACTGAACGTGCTATCTGGGTTGTGACGGGCTGTTTGATTACTAGTTCAATTATACACAACTACGAAACGTTGACAGTGTAGCAATAGACGTAACATTTGGCTCTTTGGGAGTAGCTATTCTCATCAGCTTAGTGAAGTTAAAAGGTGTTCAATAGTTCAAGCGTCGTCGCTACCGAAGACGGGTTTTTATAACAGTTCGTCTGTCGCATTGTTTTGAACAGTAAGAAATATATGNCTGCGATCAAATGTGAGTGATGGTCAATTTGAAAATAAACCGAATTCTCGACTATTTATCAGCTTGTTAAAAAGTATGTGAGAGCAAACTTCCAAATGAAGCGAAAGAATTCTATTTTATATCTCGAATTACTGTTGGTGCGTTTAACTAGACGTTACACTTGAAACAAAACTACAGGAAGCGTGTAATCTTTGCACTTGGTAAGCATTTATTCCATCTAGAGCGGAAGAGTGCTTATTGGCGCATCCGTTTACGGAGTCGGAGATAGATGAGCAACTAGAATGGTGTATTTATAGCTGGCATTCTATACAAACTCACAAATAATGAATAGGACTTTCCACAGCAATATCACCTCTCTGTGTATGTACATTCATACTGTACCTAAGCTATTTCTACTAGGTGAACAGATTGACCGATTTTTTGACCATAATCTGTTGTAAGACGGACTGAAAATGTGATCTCCGAGTGTACTATCCAGTTTTTGATGCTTTTGGAACGTAGCGAACACAAAACCTGTAAAACTTTGCGCTTTCATCCAAGTCGTTCGAGTACAACTCAGCAGTTGAAAACGTTACTCTCTAATATAACTAACTTGTAGATAGCAACTAGGAGGTTCGAGTTAAAACTTTGAAAGACGGCTGGAATGGTTTTTGCAATTATCGAACACGCTTCATTGTTCCACAGAATTTCTTTATTATTGTAGTGCGTTCCACAGATAACTGACTGCACACAAGCTGCGGAAATTCATGACATTCACCAGTTAAGAGACTGCTGGACCATAAAATTCAGAGCATTTATGTAAAACTGATTTGCTACTGAGGGCGGAGAATTTCTGTACCTGATTGGCTGCAGTTTACGACTCTTCTGGCTTACACTATCCTTCAAAACGTGAAACTTTATCATGCGGTTCGTTGATCATTTTCGTTTGTCCAGAATTTCTTGCCTATGATAAACATGAGCATCTGCTCATCTGGCAAGAGCGTTTGGTTGTGCAGTTCCTGCAAGAACGGTAATCATCGAGATCACACAAAGCCGGAGGAAGAGAAAATTCGGAAGACAATCAGGGAAGTGTCAGTTTACTTGAACCCAGTCTGAAAGAATTTATTTTGTATGGGTGATGACGCGCACTATATAGTTGACCTAACACAACAGTGGGACAGTCTAAATAGGTGATTCTGCAGGTGGTACAGTCGGTTGCTACACAGTTGTTGGAGGGTAGGTGGAGATCTTCAGTTGCGCACTAAAAAGACGTAAAGCCGCAACAATTTCGTAGTTTTGTTTCAATGCAGAAAGAAGCGTAGAAAAAATCGTTGCAGTACCGGATGATGTACGTCACCATTCCAAAGTGTGAGAAGCATTTCATGATTAGCAACCCCTTTATTGAATGGTAGTATATGCCTGTACATCGGACCAGTGTAAACGCCTCGATTTTCGACAAGTTTGCGTGTGTATCTGGAATACTGACAAAGAAAGGCCCTTATCCGGCAAAACCAAAACTTTTTTCTGGATGAATACTTGACTTCCGCGGTATTTTCTCGAGTTGTTGACAAACTGAATCTCTCCGGTTGTAAGTGATACGCCTCCATCATGCCTTCTTAGAATTTTCAAATGCACACTAAAATTTAACATATCTGGCTTTGAGTTTGGTTGCATTTTGGTCGCCGTTTGTTCCGGTCTAACGTAGACTGACGCCCAAACGTAAACCAGCCATATTCTGTTGTATTCAACCCACGTTAGGTATATTAGACAATGTTATTCATCAAACGGTTAATATTCTACTATGTTCATGCAACTGACGAGAAGATACTTTAATGTTGGTCTATCTGGTTTAATAAGGCCTTCGCGAAGAAAAGTTCAGGAGGGTTTCTTATATGCACTGATTTACAAGGAGTTATTGACAAGTTGGACTACCATGAGCGCCACACTGAACATACTTATAAAACGGTCCAATTAACAGGCGGTTTTCGTTGACTAACCTCTTGGAGACAAATACTAAGTCAGTCCTAAGCTCACGAATTAATTTACGTTTTGCAGCACTAAGCAGAATGCGCCTAAAAAAATAGGCGAGAGGCTAACGCGAATGATGGGGCATAATTCGCAAAAATTTTATACCCATTTCTTCCAAAAGAATGAGCACCACAACCAACACAATTAAAAATTCATTTGCTAACCCAGTTCACACCTCGGATGTCTTCCAGCTAGTCGTGACCTAAGCTTGATTTCTATATGTGAAGCAAACGAACAGAGACTAGTCTACTTATATTATAGCATGCCAACTAATTATTACTACGGTGTTACTAGCTTGTCCATGGTTGACTGAGTACCTCAGCAAATAACGAGTGAACAAAATGACGTGACCGTCATCAGCAACTCAGTTTCACAGCAGAAACCTGGCTTTTCAGTTCTTTAGGCATTTCACCTGGTTGATTAGAAGACTTCGCTCATTATATTTTTAAAGTGACCAAAGAGAGTTAGTAGCAACGCACACTCAGACAATGTTGCTTATAAGGCAGTGCGAGCCTATTCGAATCCAAAAGACGATGACGAACCCACAATGATTGTGATTATGCGTGCTACAAATTCTCATAGACAGCTAAGACCAAGTAAGGCATTCTTTCGAAAATACGCGTTGAAGTCTAAAGAACGACGGAGTAGCGAGCAAGATTTGTTTCCTGTGTTTGATCATCAAGCTAACTACAAAACAGTTAATGTGAAAACGGTAACGAGGGTGAGTCAGAAACACGGTCACTACAGGTTATAGACGGCGTGTTAGGCATCATTTACGCAGTCGCTGTCTCAAAACGCGGGCTTAACTGATTGTGGGCCAGGGGGTTTTACTGGCCACACGAACATCTTCTCAGTGCAGACGTCGGGACTGTTCAACCGTATACCAATGACGTAGGCAACCGTCAACATTAAGAATCTCACCATCTTTGATCGAATCCTTGGAACTCGGTGGACAATTCGAGAAGTATCTTTCTTACTGATAGTATGATTAGCGTGGGTCTAACGCGCAAGGATCGCATTTGAAACCTCTGTAATCACACCACTGTTCAATCACGTAGGATAAGGTTCACACACTCTCTCCACCAATCGCCTTGCTGTACGATCAATATATGATGTTCGACACGAGCAAACAAATGAGTATACACAACAACAGGTTGTGGGACGTGGAAATTTGTCACTGAGTTATGTTATGATACCAGGTGATGAACGGGAACTGACGCACAACTGAGCGGGGAGGTAGGATGTTTCTGTTAACTTTCTGAGTTTTCTGTGATAAGTTCGACGATGGCATCGCCCTTGAAAGGATGACTAAATCTCTTTTGGCCCACAACCAATGAGGCTCACGATTTGGAGCAGTGATTGCGTAACCGATATGGAACACGCCGTCCATGACCTATAATGACCGTGTTTCTGACTGACCCTAGTTACTAGATTGACGTCAACTGTGTTGTAATTAGCCTGATGAGCAAAAACAGGGAAAAAGTCTTTTCCGCTACTCTGTCGTTCTTATAGAATATTTTTGTTCTCTTATCCTTGGTTAGATGCTTCAGAGTTTGGAACTGGTCAAATTATACCGATTTGTCCCATCTTCTTAATATTGAACCACTTGTTTCGGCAATTGACTGGTTATAAGGCATTCCGTTTTACAGAGATTCTTTTTCAATGGCAATGAGGTACATTATCATAAGGCTAATGTATACTGTACCTCCTATGTAGTGCATCGAAATAATCACAAGTGACCTTTACAAAATGTTAATAAGAACAAGTTATTGCGTGCCTAAGAAAGTCTTTCACTTAGTGACTGCATACTAAATTCGAGAAGCGGATGGGTCCCTCGCGACACTCCCCGAAAACTCCCGGTGTTAATCAAAAAGGTAATTCGTGGCGTAAATTTGCAGTGACCGTTAAATTGATCGGGCGGCATTCTGTTGGTTTCCTTCATTCGTTGGATTCTAAAATCGTCCAAACGAAGGTATCGACTGCAGAGAAATGTTCGCCCAGTAAGTTAACTCCCAGTATCTAAAATCAATGTTACAACATGAGACTTGTCTGCACAACATCCTGGTATCTCAGCTTTTCACCACCAGGATTTTGCTTACCAGATTTCACTTGTCCATACGGCAGCCTCTTCGGAATACGGTCATCGCCCATTCGTTGGACGTGACCTAACCAACGGGGCTGATTCAGCATCATCAAGGATTTCATCTCGTTCATATCCGCTCGCCGCAGTACCTCAGTTTTCGGAATCACCTTCGACCACCGAACACTCAACATGATCCTCAAAACGCACATGTGAGAAGCTGAAGAAGCGCATGTTTCGTTGACACATTGCCTACGTTTCACTGCCGTGAAGCAGTAGAGACAGTACCGTTGAGCGGTAGACATACAGCTTAGTGCCCCGCATCAGGTTGTGGTTCTTCCAAACACGTCTTTCAGGACGTCCGAAAACAAGAGCAGTCTAGGCCACATGAGCTCTTAGCTCGCATCCCTGAAAAAGGCTGCCCACAAGTTTCTTCCCAGGTAGTAAGTGTTCGCGTATCGACAACATCAACAACGACGCGACGGTGCTGTTCCTGCACCTTCACCAGGAGAAGGCTGGAGGGGAAGATCTCATCTGGGTTGATACCCAGTCCAAACTTGGATGCCGAGAAAGTGAACGCCGTTGCCAGGCGTTGAAATTATTCTTCACTGTGTGCTAACAACGCGCAATCATCTGCGAACAGAAGCATGCGCATCGTTGATGTGCGTAACCGGGATGTAGCGTCGAAACGTAGGATATTTTGCAGGCGCCAGTCCGTCCGATAATCTATCTCAACGTCCTCCTCCCCAGAGTCAAACATAAGCTAAATAGGACTGAGGCTATATGCAACTCTGTTTCAAGCCAATGAAAACGTCAAAAATCATCAGATCCACACGAGTATACCTTTGCCACCATGCCAACATGCAACAATCTAGTCATATTGATGATCTTTCTCGGGCATCCAAGCTTATCAATCACCGTCCACAACGTTTCACGGCTCGGGGAATCAAAAGCCTTGATTTATTCCACGAACAGGGTATACAGGGGCTGGTTCCTTTCCCGACACTTTTCCTGAACCTGTCGAGCAGCAGACACCAGATCGATCATACCGCGACTCGCGCAGAATACATAACGCTGTTCAGAAAATTTTGTCTGCAGAACTTCCGTTTTCTGCGGGTTCAGAGTGATTCTGGCAAGCACCTTGTATGCACAGCTCAGAAGACTGATGCTCCGATAGATGTCGGCATACTGCTTGCTACCCTTTCTTTTGAACAAGGATATAATAGGAACCTCCATGAAATCTTGCAGCATCACCTCGTGATCTCAGACAGAGTAAACCAACTAAAGCGAAAGGCGTTCCAGCAGCAGTCCTCCACTCTTCAAGATCTTACCTGGCAGTCCATTCTCGCCTGCAGCCTCCCCGTTGCGCAGTTGACCGATCGCTCTCTGCACCTCTAGCAAACCAGGGGCATGAGCAAGTAGAGTTTTGATTTCCTGTTGCGGCACGCTGTTCACATCATCCAGTCAATGATAACAGGACGATTCAGTAGGCTATCAAAGCGTTTGCGCCAGACTTTCATGATGTTCTTTGACTGATTCCAAGAACCGCCGGTGTCCACCCCCCAGTGCATTGGCAGATTGGACAGATGAACCGAGGATCGCCTCAAGCGAATCGTAGAACTCTTCCTGTTGCCGACGTTCTGCGAAATCCAGCATCCTCTCACCCTGATTCTTCCACCAGTTGTCGGTAATTCCACGAACACGTTCTGCCAGCTGACGGAGGATACTCCGCAACGTGGTCATTTTCGCCTCATTGCCTGGGTCCATTGTGAAAGTGGTAAACACAAAGCTGAAGATGGCCACGTTATTGTCGTCACACCAGTTCGGACGTTTCTTACAGTTCACACTGATCGTCCCAGTGGCCGCTGCTGTGATCCGTTCTTTGAGTTGTTGCCCCATATCCTCAGGGGTAGTAGATACAAGAGTGTTGTGCGGACAAGCGACTACTGCACGTTGAACATCAGTCTTCCTCTTACAGAAGATCTACAATGAACAGAATTGACTACATGGATCAACAATTTGGTCCTGATCAGAGTATGACCAGTGTTACATTCAGCCTCGCACATCACCCGCGTCATACGCACTTCAGGAAAGTCGCGCTGCCACACAATCACGTAACGAAGCAAGTGGTGATGTTCAATTTGTGAATGAGTCCGCGTCGTGATGCCGCTAGTATCCGGATGAAATCGGATGTTCGTGGTAGCTAGCTCGTGAGTAGCACACAGGTGCAACAGACGATCACCGTTCTCGTTGACTAAACCAGTGTCGTGGGGTCCGAGGACTCCCGGCCAGGCTATCGAGTAGCGCCCTACTCGAGCATTCAAGTCACCCAGAACGAATAGTCGGTCACTCACTGGCGTCAACCTGATTGTGGCGGGCATCTGATTATAGAAGTGGTCCTTTGTATCATCAGCGTGGCACATAGCTGGACTATAAGCATTAGCAAATGTAGCACACCTACCTCAACCCAGTCGCAAGCGCATGGATGTGATTCGAAGGCTGATGTCGTACGGTTCGCTTATCAACAAAGCCTTGATGGGATCAGCGACTGCGGAACACCGTGCACCCGAGCACCGTCTGCTGGGTAACCTCCCCAGTAGAATGTGTACCCAGCACCTGCTTCCCGCAACTTAAATTGATCTGCAAGCCTTGTCACACCCGAGGCTTCTACGTCGACTACACAGCGATGCAATTCTGTCGCGATCAATGCGGTTCGACGTTCGGGCCATCCTGTGGACACTGTATTCATCCAACAGCGTCCGCACGTTCCATGCCCCAATGGAAAGTGCCTTATATCCATGGGCGTGTCTCAGGTGCGTATCCGTGCTACTGAGAATTGGGTGATCGTTATCTGATCGAGGATTCACGTGGAAGGAGCAGTGTGATGGTGAGTGTCTGGGAGCAGCTTACTTCCGCCTATCTACCCTGCCAGGCGAAGCAGATAGGGCGGTCCGGTTTACCCCTCGCGACGGTGGATGTAGTGTGGTATTCGGGTTGCTTTGCAGCATCATGATATACGTGGGCTAGTGATACTATCGCGATGCCCTGGCCTAGACAGGAGCGCGATTCGGGCTCAACCAAAGCCTTTGGCTAAAAAGCTTGTAACGCAAGGCAGCAGGTGACGCACACACACATATACACACACAGACGAAACAACCACCAAGAACAGGCTCGACAGCCACACTCCAAGAGATCCAGCACACTCACGGAGAAACAACAATATTGCACATACAAACCTATCACATATACACCGGAAATCAGACCAGGTGAAAACATATCAAGCCCAGCCAAACGACAACCTACGGCCATCACCCACAACGAACGCGTCCGCCTTGTGTCTGGCTCCTTTTCTTTGGCCAATATGACAAGGATGAACCTGCAAAGACCGAATCCGCAGTCAGCCCATCCCACCGGATTAAAACAGAACAGAGGCCCGGCCACCACATGATGGTGACATAAAATATCAGGAAAAATTCACCACACGCGCAGGAGACAGCATGCAGTCTTATTTTGATCAAATGAAATGCCACCAACCATTCAGGATAGTTCAATCAGTGAGTAGCTGAAGGCTAGATGAATGACAGTGGGTTCTAACAATTTACAAACGTAGGCAGATAAGTGAGTTTGGGTTGCAGTCCTTAAATAAATTTGTACACGCGTAGACCACAACTGGAAAGCGAAATACGTCTCAGTGATTTCATCAGAAATATGAAGAGTGTATTCGTTTCAATATTCACTGTTTACCAGAAAATGTGAGAAAATCAGTGTGCGAAATCTCTCTTCAAAGAAACATACGTTATTTCATCTAGTTAATAGAACCATTGCGTGACAGTAAAGTAACACCGTAGTGAAGAAACATTGGTTGTGCTACAAAAAATTAGTCGGTGGGCACAGATATTAAGAGTGCATTCATTTATGACACTTTCGGATTGACTGATGAGTTTTATTGATGATGAGGACTTCCAGTTTTGTCGTGAAAAATATGAATGAATACAAACCGAAGTTAGTAATATGGAGTGTGATAGTTTTGTGCATCTGTTGTTTATTTATCTGTTGTGTTCTACTTTGGACTTCTTCGAACACCAGCTGAGAGTTGCTTGTGATTCATTCTGTTCCATTTTCGTTGTATTTTTGGGGAGCTTTACCCGGAACGAAAACTTGAGCTGAATTCACGTAGGTATTGTACAGGCAATGCGGTTTGTAAGTGACCTCATGCTCGGCGACTGGGTTGCTTTTGAAATATTGATTAGAAATAACATGCAAACATTCTGTTCTAACATGACAGCTAAATAACCTTATTAAATTTAAAGTAATGTTCCCACTTTAATTTTGTTAAGAAAACGAATGCAATTTTTTAGAGCGGAAGAAATATTTAGCCCAACATTCCGGCAAAAAATGTACATTGGACGTCAGGAAATTATTTTGAGGTAGAAGTTGCCAAAATTTTCGACAAACATTCCAATTGCGAAAGCGATTTTTTTCTCACCTTGAAGTGCAATCCAAAGTATTTTAAAAGATTGCTCTGGGTCCACTCATGCTCAGTGGTTGCCAACTTTTCACTTTCCACACATGTTTCGGTAAGAAATCACTGGAGAAGGCGGATCATCGTAAGCAATAACACTTGTGAACTTGGAATCTATTCGCAGTAGATATATTCAAAATGTCCGGACAGATCCGGCAGTTTCTACCTTCTTCTTCACTGTACAACATGCACTAGATGGCTGCGCCAACTGAGAGCTGAAAAATGAGGGGTAACTTTCTAACCTAAGGTTATCAGTAGCTGTGATGAGATGAAACCTTTTGAAACACCGCTAACGCGGTTTCAGTCAGTGAACACACCTTGATATTTTGAATAAAATATCTATATTCAGGGGAGTTGAATGGCCACAGACGGACACGTTCCCCAATTCTAGAAGTAAGGAGTGTCGTGAAGGTGACTAGCTAATCAGCAATGTCAAATGAGAGAGAAAATCCAAGCTTGCATAGACTTTTTCTTCTCAGTTAGCTCTTTACACTCAGACCGAAATCATTGAAAAATGCCTTCTAACCAATCGATGTGATCACTTCTGTCGAACGATTTGATAAAACTTACATGCATTGCATTTAAGTGGATATTATTCACTTAAGCAAAATTTGGAACAAGGTTTATTTGGCTGACGGCGCAATAGTAAGCAGGCATGTGTCAAAAGCATACGGCGCTGAAGAGCAACCGTTGATAATTAAAAAGACTTACTACTAATGAGCTCCAACTCAGGTAGACGTGAATCTGAATATATCTTTCCGAAATGACGCGGCCGAAACAATTAAGTGAATACGTAAGCACGGTCAAACTAACACTAAATAACACCTGACTTATAAATGGCAACAAACCGAGCTGTATGATTTACTTGCATCATACAAATATGATTTCAATTGTGGATATGACAGGAAACGCATCGTCACGTGTTGTTGAATTTGAGTGTGCCAAATGGATCCAATCACATTAAGCAAATGGAAGACACAATGGGTACATTGTAAGCTGTCGTAGACAAAAGTCGTTTGGTTTGAGCAAATGGACTGGAAGTGGTAGATTATTATGCTTTTCCCAGTAATTAGTTCTGTCACCTACACAGCCTGAACATTATTGGAAAGAGGAAAATATGAATGTGTTTGACATAGAGTATACATAGAGCATAGAATGCATGATTCATATATGTATATATTTACAACAAAGTTGAATGTTTTTGTATAACCGACTGGATCCCCCTGTGATTCACCGAACTTCAGATAATCAGTCATCAGAAGTGATAATAAATTCAAAAACAAATCTGTAATTTCCATATTTTCAAGTTGAATACTGAAGAACACATCTTATGAATGAGGCCGCATTGCTGTTTGTGCAAAGATAATGCAAATGGAGTACAGGACACGTTGAAGCACACGTTTATGTGTACAGTGAATATGATTACTCGAGAAAACGAACAGTAATGCTGATAATAAATTTGGAAACTTCTAGAACCTGCCTGTCATGATGAGCTTCATGCACAATCCTTTAACTTTGCTAGTGTACGTTTGCATGAAACCTCCTTAAGACTTCATTTAACACACTGCGGTGAATCGTTGGTTACCACAATCGTTGCAGAAGGAATCTATCTGTTCTAAATGACTTGAACCAAAAAGACAGTTTTTTAACATAAAATCTATAGAGGCGTTCTGCTGTGGTGGGATGGTTTGTTTTCAGCTGTCGTCGGTTATGAAAATTAGTCTGGTCTTTTGGTGGTTATCCACCATCGTGTTCCACAGCAATTCACACTAATGATTTGTAGCTTTCCTAAAGATTAATTTGAATCGAAAGAACTCTGACGAACTTTGGGCGACCTACTGTTTATAAAATTTCGTTTCGACCTCCACAAACCACAAAGTGGAGTATCGAATGAACATTCCAGAACACTGGTTACATGTCAAACGCGATGCGCGTTGGCGTTTTACACTTATATCTGTAATAGACGATAGCTCAAGCTGGAGGACCTCATATAACCAATTCCTCGATGGTTTGCGGAGTGACCTAATGAAAATTAATAGTGATTCCGTTGGGAAGTCTTGACTGAATGTGTAAAGCAACGCTTACAGTACAAGCACTTCGGAACCTGGTTGGGATCACTTCCGCCAAGCCCTCAAAACGGAACGTGATTTTTGGTCGAGGAAAAGAGCTTGAATCCAAATTATTTTGTTGCCATTACGTTTTTAAAAAGTAGTGTCGTTTTGTATATCTTTTCACTGAATACTACTCCCAAAATAAACGTATTATAAATTCAATTAGTCCTTGTGAAGAGATTAAATATGTGCATGGAAACAGCGAGGCTGAGAAACAGAGATTATATTTGAAATGATTTTAGAGATGGCGAACACCAAAATTGTAAAACTTGCGAGCTCCAGTAGCACCCGTAAATAGTAAGTGTTCGTGGAAGAAACTTCATAAAGAAATTTGTAGAACGGGGAGCACCAAAGATTTTGAACTATAATTGTGTAGAGCTATAACCTAGATTGAAAACATTTACCTTTCAATGTGATCTGCACCACATTGTTATTAGTGACAGAGCAACTGAACAAATTTTATAAAACTGGTCGTCTCCGTTGCAGTCCATCTTGCGTTTACCTCAGTTGATGCAGAGATACCCATACTGCAGCGGTTGAATGCACATGGTAAATCTCATTAAATGCTTGAAATCTGGTAGTCTGTTGACGGTGATCACGGACTGGACACCAACTAACTGATTCACCATACGGTTACTGATCTGATCGCAGATCCACAGCGATAATGTGACAAGCCTTGATGTGTGCATATATTAAAATGGGTGGACCATAGTTCACAAATTTGAATGAAGATCCTTGTAGTGTGTTATATTTAACAGAACTCCAAATGAACTTAGTTGGGAAACGTAAACCATGAACTGAACCCTTCCGGGTATAACCTGCTAATGAAAAATCTATGCCTGTCTAAGCTGTGAAAAATCAAGTACGTAATAATTTATTCACCATAAGAGAGAACGGTGGTGCCAGATCTTTTAGCATTTCCCACTTTCAAATTAATATGCACAAGAGCATACCTGATGGTCGAGTGCGTTCTCCAAAGAGCGTACTGCTAAAAGTAATCATCTCGGTTGTTAATCTGATCATCATACCTTAATTGGGGGAGTTCTCACTACGGTCGGTCACTACCTCTTGTCTTTCTATTTATGATGGTTAGAACGTAAGGTAGGTTGCATATGTTCCAAACGTATGGACAGGTATTATTCGAATACATCAACCAATGACGTTGGGTGATTTTTTCTGAAAATTCCAGCCGATAATTACTTATCCAAAGTTCTGAAGAGCCAAACATATTACAAAAAGGGTTATGAAGGTGGAACTGATCTACTTATGTACTGAAACGACATTCTTTTACTATAGTTATAAACATTCTTTAACCTTAATCACATGTCTTGGCTTGTTATACGCGGACGGACTAATCATATCAAAACCACCACTGTTTGTAGCACTCGGTTATAAAGTTGTAAACCTGTAAGTAACGTTGAGAACAATGTGATACGTTTCCTTTCGTATAAAAATCTCAAGCATACTCACAAGTGGAAACTCTGCGAAATCGAACCGTTACTGTAAACCGATGGAAATGTCATTATGTGTTAACGTGGATTAGTTGTTCAAAGTGGCGCCATATCATGGGATGTAGTTTGTCCCAAATTCTCCCATCCTTCCTATTCGATGTGTTATGCTTCTGGCACTGTTACTATCTCATCAATGGTTATGACATAAACTGAATGATATTGCAGGCAAAATCTCATCCATTGCATAGCACCGAGTTTTTTATTTTGGACCATGTTATATGGAATCAATTCATCGTTAATTATTCTCCAGTTGACGAGAGACCACTCAAGTAGGTGTTGACAAAACAGGATAACAATATTCTATTACAAACCTGTCTGAACAGTATGTTAACCTACAGCTGCATTATTCGTTTAATATGAAAATAAGGCTTGTCGGAAAACGGCACGTATCATAACCTAGAAGTAGAAGCCAGTATGAAGTCATGTAGCAAGCAGATTTTCCGTTACACTGTTCCCCTCGCCACTGAATATTTAAAACAACTATTGTGAACACCGAAAACAATATGCTTATCCCTGTTAACAATCTACCTAGAATGCTCTAAAATGTTTACTATCCTACACTATTGCTATTTGGTATAATATGAAAGGACTTTCGCACATTCTACTGTTGTCTTGCATGCTGTGGCAAAAATAGATACCAATTACTTGAGAACATTAACTTTTCTGGCAATTATTCATTAACTTTTGAACTTTGCGTTAAAATTTCTCCCCTCCTATATTACTGCGGACTATAAGTTTCTACCGAATTCTAACATTCCTCTTCTCCACAAGTAAATGGTTTCTTAACAGCCATTGTAATTCATTATAATATTTTTTCTAAAATGGCATGTTATCTTGCACATATATTTTTCTATTATGATAAATCGGATAAACTGAACTCAGTAGTCTAATTTATCATTCATTTAGACCTGCAAGGGGTGCTATAATGATACACCAACCGCCAGACTTCGTTTGTGTACAGCTGGCTGAACTGTTTACGATAACTGTGCGGTAGTGACGGTTCCATTAGATTTGTTGTAATGCTGCCCAAGTTAAAGGTATAACTTTCAAGATTATTAAGCCTGAACCATGTCCACCATTTTTAACGATTGTCCACGTTTGTTTTTAAGTGGCAGACCTTTTCACAAACCGATTTCTGATAAATCGGTTAATATTTTAGGCTATCACTAAGCGATCTAGGGATATGACTGACGCTTTATTAGTCCTGAAACAAACTACGTAAATTCTGTGCCTTAAATCTCTAGATATTGCACATTTACTTATCGGTTGCATTTTCGACGCGTGTTCCACGCTTCATCTACTGCTCACCCACTGATATTTGTCCTTGCTATGTGGATGGTATATTTTCTACTAGACTGATGAAATCCCCAACACGTCATAAAACTCACTTTGTTGGTCCTCAAACTGAGACTACACATATAAGCCCCTTCTAACCAGTAATTTTCAATTGGCGAAGTGATATTTCGTGATCAGTCCTTGTTTAACCTGTTTCGTTCCCTGTAACCTGTGGTTATTAATCACTTAATTTGCAAGTAATCATTCTTCAGCCATTTGGCTGTCGCCACTGGGCTAAAACGGCAAATAACGATCTTCTTGGGCTAGATATGAACCCGGGTAGCTGTCATGAAAGATTTAGACTATCATGGATATGTTGAGTTGAATGGATTACCCGAAAACTTGACAGTTCCTCATTATTGCTATCATGGATACCTTAAGATATATGAAAGTTGAACCCAGTAATAAATATGTACATATAGTTGTGTTTGAGATGCATTATTAGTGAGCAAGGTTTCGAGCTGCTAGCGGGTCTGTACCGTTGCATCAGTTATCAACTTTTTACTTCTATTCAAACGACCTTCTTGATTTCTCAAGTATGTTTGTTTGTAGATGAATCATGAAGGCTAAGCATTCTTCAGTGTCACCTTCCATCTTGTCGAATCTTTTTGCGATGGGCATATTGTTGAAAAAATTAATGGTTGATTAATAGTACTGTCATGTTGTGATCACGTTCGGCTTCGGATCGATCTAAGTATCCGTGCAAGGAAAGCAGTGTTCAGCCTGTGCCACTAGTGACATTTATGGTGTGACATCGTTCACCAGAAAACAACATGTTTGCCTAGCACATCTTATGGTGCTACCTGGGCTGATAGAGCCATTTTCCATCCTTTTTTCCATCAATACTACCTCAACAGTCTCTCTCTTGTCATACTTCAGGTCTATAATTTCTCAGTAAGCATTTTCCCGAAGCAGGTTCTAAGTAAACGGACAATTTGAGAACGTAAACGTTCGAAATAAACAACTGAAGACATTAACACGCCAAATGACAGAACACGTGGTGTACGTTTCACTGGCGGATCTTTTGGGGATCGCAATGACTCTGATGACTTCACTTCCAAAAAGAGGGGAAGTTGTTATCCGTAAAGTTCCACTTGCAATGGTTCTCCTGTGTTATTAAAAGGCCATCATTGTATGGTGCGTCGATCCCACAGTCGGCAATAGCAGACTTTATGACGATACGAAGCGTTGCGTGAAATGAATACAAGTAGACGACAATGAATAAGGCTTAGCGTCATCTGCCTCAGGTGAGAGATAGATGGCCATTGGGATGCGCGATAAAATCCCGTTATCGCAGTTTAATAGTTGCATTGGGCCTAGCACTCTTAATCTCCAACTTACCACTGATTTCATCAATGTATCCAACGAGAGTAATGTGAAATCTCTACTGCAGGGAAGTAAGCGGAATATATGATACAAATATATGATACTGATGAGTAGTCGGGGATTTGGTTTATTTTCAAGTTGACCATCACTCACGTTTGATCGCAGCGTTCGCATTCAGGTAGATTTTGCAGCCAGCCTCTTTCGAAAAGAAGCACTAGACTCAAGTTTCGCTCTCATTAGAGCTTGTCAGTAGTGCATATCCTTGCCACTACCGGGATTTGAACTCCGGACATTCCAATCATGAGGCAACCGTGTTAACCACTGCGCCATTGACCTCACATTAGGCACTACCGAATGATCAAATCTGAACGCTAAACCACTCTCGCTTGTGAGCAATGATCAGGTTGCCCGATTGTCTCGAGAACAGACACAGTAACTGCTCTGTTATCTCCAATCGATTAGCCCGCGATTAGCACTTCCTAGACAGGTCGTAATCACCGAGCTGATCAAACATGCTAGGCGACAGTTTAGACTACTGATGAGTAGTCGGCGATTTGGTTTATTCTCAAGTGGAACATCACTCACATTTGATCGCAGCGTTTGCATTCAGATAGACTTTCCAACCGGCCTTATTCGGCCATAGCTGGTATATGCACTACTGACGAACTCTAATTAGAGCGAAACTGGAGTCTAGTGCTTCTTTTCGAAAGAGGCTGGCTGCAAAGTCTATCCGAATGCGAACGCTGCGGTCAAATATGAGTGATGGTCAACTTGAAAACAAATTCGTTTATTTTTACACGCGAAAATCGCGTGCAATAACTAACTGACCACTCTATGAAATGAAGAATTGCACTGCATGCTGTAAGGAAGTAACCTGTAGAGGAATAAATAAAATAAGTGTTACCGCTTCACAGAGATTTGTAGTGGGAACTTTACTAACATATAGTCTTCATCATATCAGATAACGTTATCATATGTAAGTGATCATTGTGTTTCAGACGACTGCCAAGAATCCGGAAGCATTCTTTTAAGGCAAGTTCTAGAATGCGTGCTATCATATCTCGAACCAAAATAATGAAGCAAAAACCGGATTTCCATTTCTAAGTTTACTCACCAGCCAAAAACAAAAGACGGTGTAGCAGGCAATAAACTAACATTCATCATGTATGGTCAGTCTTCAGAGACACCGGTAGTCGAAAACGGACACCCTGTGAACATCCCCCGCGTGAACGGATCAAGTTTCACTGTACGACCATAGGACTTCCCTTACGGTGACACTGTACGCTCGGTCTTTCATAGTGTCCGAGATCATGCGGACGCCACAGATGTTGTAAACTGACAAATACCATCCACACCTTTGCTATGCGATGTGTGATCTCACCAGACATTCCACTAGCGCTCATACAGCTCCCACGGTACGTAAATTTCTCAAGTGTTTCCAACTGCTCACCTTCAGGAGTAAGAGCAGGCGCTGAGTCCCGTCAGTCCTGCAACGGCGGCGCCTTGGTTTTGGTAGGTGCAAAAATTAAGCCAAACTGAAGAACTGAATTCTCTCATCTGTCCAAGGTCCGTCCTATGCATCCGTATAAATTAAGGCAATTTTTTTTCGCATACTCCATATTTGGAAGCCAAGTGCATTAGACTAATCCCTCATCAACGTATTCGTAGTCTGTCGTGACACATCACGGGATTTCGTCTACTACAACTATGAATAGCAAAGGCGGGCTGCGAGACCTTGTAGCACCCCACTTGAGACACTAAATTTCGGCTACACTTTTGCACAAGCTTTAACCGTGCTTGAGTAAATTGCATCCACGATGATCACATTCTTCTCGGGCGCATCTTTCTTTGATAAACATTCTCGGAGTGCAATTTCGCCAACCGAATCGAAACTCCTTCCTTTGTCCAAGAAGATAATTATTAACCTTCTAAATGAATGACAGAATTCCAGCATCTAGTGGAGTGTGAAAATGTGGTAGTACAGCCGCTGCCGGGGCGGTGCCTAGCCTCTTCTTTACAGGTATGCTCTGTACATGTTTCGCTCAGTCTAGAATGTACAATGGTTGCAAGCAAGCTAAACCTCTGTTGATTTGTACACCGAGTGCGTGTGCTGTTTTTGAAAGTGGGGATACTGTTAGCCAGACAGCGGTCATTTGAGAAAACTGTGCTGATGCAAGATTGCTGGAGCAAAGCCACAATCTCCTTAAATAGGGCTGGCCTATCATTTACAAAAAGATCAGCAAGGAATGTATCTAGGCCGGATGCTCTGAGACGTTTTGGGAACCTGACCTCAAGTAAGACCTCTGTTTCAGAAAGCAACAAAATGCAAACAGATAAATGAGCACAGACAGAGCACAGATGTGTTTTCAATGTTACGGATGGCCAGTTGAACTGCTGCCGGAAGGGCCTGGCTCAAATTCGATGCAACCTATAAGTAGGATGACCACTGTCTTCGCAGCTCACCTCACTCACACCTAGCTTCCTGCTACCGGTTGCCTTGATGAGACGGAAAAACTTTCGAAAGTTCACGGTAGCACGTTGTGTCACCAGGCCTCGCGTCCCTGTCGTAATTGATTTTGGAGTCCAATACGAGTAGCCTCATGGAATGTAACGTAATTGCTGCCGGACTATTCTTCATGCCATTGTCAGGAAGTTCCACGGCTAGTACTGCAGCCCACCGGTTGACAGTTGAACATGCAGCGATTCCGCACAGTGTGAACCTCATTTATGCACTGCATGCCGTATGCGTGTCCATTATGTATCAGGTGCAAACTGGCTGGCGTTAGGCGCTTGCGGTTTTGCGAGTTTGTATACGCCCACCTGTGGCTGGCGGCGAATTGGCCTCCTACCAATGTGCACAGTGAGATTGACACACTAGTATATGGTCGAAGTCCGCATAGGTGCTTCGGGTTGACTAGTAATCTCAGAAAAGTCACCACCGCTCGCCATGCGCCCCATTGATTTTTAGAACGCCGGAAAATTAGTATTTGCCAGTAACATACAGATACCAGTACGCCGGTACAACAAATTTTCATAAGTAACTGTTCGACGAGTACTGTGAGTTTGCGCGCCACCTAAGTCATATTCTGCACCCCTCAGCCTGTTCACTTAGGCGTTCAATTCTCCAGTCAGTAGCGCAGTTTGTGCACCGCGTGGTGTGTAGAACGCTGGAGGTAATGCTAAAATTCATCCGTGTATCTGGACTGCAATGTTTGGGAGAAAATGCGGCAACAACTAACAGACTGTGCTTGTGAAGGGCGCCTGTCTATGATCCACCCGTACCTTTGAGTTTAGCAGTGTAAGTATGGCTGTTGACGGCTATCCGGTCAAACAGCGCCAATTGTAGGTACGCCCTTACGTCAACTCAAACACAAGCTTGAACAGTGGTTTGAGCTGTGAGGTCTGCAGCAGAGCGCACAATGTCCGCCTATAGTGAAGCGGCTGACGGTGAGTGAACCTGTCGATCTGATCTACAATCCTGAAGTCTTGTTACAGCAAGTCAACTATTAACGATGGTCAACGTCTCCAAATTGCATGCAAGAGCTGCCTACTGACCAATCTGCGAGTGTTTGAACGTGGGTGGTAGCACACGTATTTGGTGTTTATCGGGCGGATAGGGGTATGCGCACGTTAGATACAAAAGTTTGAGATTTGTCACAATATCATTTCAGTCATAAATTCCGTCGCTAGCGGCAACTGAGGTTGGTTTTATTGAATGTCCGTAAACGAGATTAATGGTTTACCAAGTAAAAAGTTATTTAGAAAAAGAGTGGAAAATGAGAAAATCAGTCTAGTGCGGTTAAATGTGACCTAAGAGCGGAGCCGACCTTCAACACCACCGTCAAGAAGGTGAGGTGGGGCGACATGACAAAACCGATATTCAATATATGTTCAAGTTCATAATTTTTTAGATCAGAATACATCTCCTTCAACTAAGTCAAAGGACGGGTTAGCTAGGGGGCTCCGCCCGGATCTATCCGCTTGAAACAAACCTCATCCACAAGCAAGCAGAGCAAAGCAGAATTCTCAGTCCACTGAGGCCCAGTGACCAGTCGTAGTTTGGTTCACATGCTCTTCGAATGGAGTTCGTCCAATCAGAATACCGAATGCACTATGCATAAGATTTTAACAAAGGCAACATAGTACTTCGATTGTTCACCCAGGAACGTGGTTCAGATGTAGTACATCTGTCCAACCAGGGGATCCAAGACCGACTGGACTGTTGTGACGCCTTCTTCTTGTTACATGAAGCTGGTAACAAAATTGGTTTGTACGCACTTTAGACGAAGACTGGTCATTCAAAGTACTGCGCACAGCTCGGGTACCTGATGGGGCAGATGACTGACAAAGTGATTGGCACGCCTCGTTCGAGGTTTGTCCATGGTTAGCGGAGACTAGGGATGTCTGGACGCCGAATGGACAGCGTGTCAGAAGAATGGCTTGTTATCTTGAAGCCCATGTGTTGTAATTTGGAAAAATCTGAAGTTTTTTTTGTCGAACGGTAAAGTAGGTCACAACGCAGCACCGTCAAACAGCTTACGTGGCATTTTATAGGAGTCCCGGTTGAAAGTCGTCAGTCTAACACGCTCCCGCAGTACTAGTGCTCACTGCCATAGACTGTCTAATCTAGGGGAAAACCCCCTTATCTTGCCGTTAACTCCTGCTTCAAAGGTCGTTCCGCAGTCCGCAGTCTGGAGACGCCCCAGTGGCGATAAGCTAGCCCACCCGTTCAGAAAGATGTGTAGTCTATTTGAACGGTTTTATTGGTTGAGCTGATCTAGGAGGCGAAAATAAGCAACCTGAAACATGTAACGTAAGTCTGTCACATCACTGAATTCTCCCGCTGCCACCCGACATGAAGCAGTGTTCCACAGTATGTGTTCACCGCTTGCACGTAACACTTCTCAATACCAAACGGGACCATGGAGACTTCAAGGGCTAAAAGGAATTTCTTTGCTCAGTGGTGCAGTTAGCTTCCTTACTTATGTAACCTGTTCCAGGCTATCTGTTGCTACGACAGACTTTACTAAGTAGATGGGGGCTCTTGATTAGGCTATCGGAAGAGATAAGATCGCTAGGCCGATTAAATTCTTTCAACACAGCATTGGAATTACCGTTGCGTCCAACCACACATTCTTATACATCTTAATAACCATCGTTGTGAAACCGGGTTTTGCGTCCCTTCTGGTGCTCCTTGGTATATGTTTATACTAGTATTGCATGCATTTGCCTGAGGTGACGAAATTTGTATTTCTCCAAAAATTAAATGAAGCTAGTTTACCATTGCGCAACTGTAATAAATAACCAACGAAATGCAATCCTGATCAGGGAAATGCTGTAAGCAGAAAGTTTTCTTACATTAACCGCCGAGAAAGAGCTGTGAAAATGCTTATCAGACCTTCTGTAAGTAAGGTGCAGAATTCTACCTGGTCATTGCTCTGAAGACTACAAGTACCATAAACCAATATTGTTATCGCTTTACGTCTTCTGACGATGGTGAAGAGAATCAATATTAAGACTTAAACTCTCAGGCAACTCTCCACACTGTTGAGGTGTAAATGCCGCACGAGCAAGGCAATATCACTAATGATCCGATTTCTTTGAGAATAGATCAAGAATATTATGCCGTTAGATCAGACCTTATAAACAGATCATACGTGCGCCTAAGCACACTTCGTTTTCTGTGCTTCACATCAGCACTTAGTGTAAAGTGGCTGGAGAGGCTTCGAATACAGGTGTTTTGGATGAAGTAGTCATTATAACTGTGTTCAGTTTGCTCAGTCGAACACACCCCAGGTGTGTAAGATATACTGGACAAATGGAACATTGACTACTATCTCAGGAAGCGTTGTGTGGTAAGTTAAACACTGGCTTCTGCTACTATTCAAAACAAACCGCGTCCTACAAAGGTATTCATCAGCATGATATAATGACTTGCGACGACAGAATTACATTCTTGTGAACGGAGCTGCAAGTCTGAGTAGAATCCACAGGAAGATACTATAGAGAGTGCTCTGTAGGGGAGATTGGTACAGTGACAGAATTTGAGAAAAAAATTAGAGGAATAAAATAGAAGCAAGCGGCGGTCAGTGTTATATTCACAGGTGGCCAATAGAGTGAAGTGGAATTTCGCAGAACCACGTGACGAGAAAACAATATTGTAA
>QNGE01007153.1:0-25138 GCA_008508345.1 Paragonimus westermani
TATTCAACTTCATTCGTACTACATTTGGTGTGGATATCTTACGGTTAGGTGTGCTTTACCATAATTCTCTACTAATCTGACCCAAAAAATACCCGTAATTCAATAAGTCAGTGCAAAGCACATCCTGGAGAAGAAGGTATTCGGTTCCGTATTCATGATGCTGCGGATCTACTGTGTGGATCACTTGTCCTGTGAACACTGTTTTTGTTTGGCTGATCAAAGTATAGGCACATCGTATTGGATTTACCCGTTTCTACAATCTGAACAAGAACAGAACCTGTTAGAGAAATATTGTGTAATCTACTGATTGTAAATGGTTCAATCAACCCTTCCTCCACGCACTCGGTGTTATTCTATTTGGACCGACGATGGAGTTATACTGTAGTGTTTCTTCAGTAGAAACAGTGGTTAAATAAAGTCTCCTTATGCACATGGTTTCTGTTCACGCTAAGTCGTAGTCACTAAACTATGGTGCGTGTAAAGTACAGTTCATGGACCTAATCGATCTAAATCAGGTTATAATCTTGGCACAGAAGTCAGCACGTATTGTTTGGATCTTTTTAACGCGGTTACTTTGGGAGTAACGTAAATCTATTTGTTCTACTGACGAAGTAGATACTATAATATTTGCCCAAAGTCTCATGTGTGTTAATTTTTCTCATACCATCCCGTTTTCCACAGTCCTGTTGAACCGCAACGACCTACCTACATACAGACCACTGTGGTAACTCAACCCCCTATGGTCCGGCCAATGTTCCTTCAGCGCTTACCCGAAACTGCCGATATAGGTGAGACGAATCCAGTGGTTTTCTGTGCCACGTTTACCGGGCAGCCTACACCGACAGTTCAGCTGTTTCGAAATGGCCTTCCGCTGACTCAAAATGACCGAATGTTTTATACCGTGCAGGTGAGTTCGCTGAGAATGCTTAGTAGTAAACAGGCTCGGTTAATGCCAAGGGTATTTTTATGTGGTAAGGTAGCTTATTACACTTGAAACGTATTCTTACCCACAACTGACGGATTTTGAAGGAATGTGGACGCTGCTGTTATGGTACTGACTTAATCTGTCTTGACACGCAGCACGCCGGTCAGATCTAGCAGATGGCCGCTCTCATTGTGACGGGTACCGAGTCGATGTTGCATCCCAGGTCGGCTACTAATGGGGTTAAAGTTGCAAGCAGCGATATGTTTCATGGCTGGTTTATTACTAGTGAGTTACACTTGACAGATTGGCACGTGGAAGGCATGCTGTATCTTGTTCGGGATTGATCGTAAACAAAGTAGGTGAGACAGTCAGATCGACCGTATTGTGAAATGAATTCGCTTCATGAAGTCACTCAGGCCGTTCATTAGCGTAGGTAGCGACAAGAGCTGAATCTTGTAAGCCCATCGATCTAGGACTAGTACACGCCCTCAAACGCTCAAAAGAAAGATATATGGTGGAGTACAGGAACTTAAAATTAACGATTCCAGAAAACAGCTTCTGGTTATCCATGTGAAGCCATACATACTGCAAACGATCGATTACCTTTGTACATGTCCGTTACTCACAGGATGTCGAAAGGTCATGATACATTTAGTGAGTGGGTGCAATGAAGTAAACAGTACTTCATAAACCGTAAAATGTTTACGAAACCCATATCATATACCAACACTTGTCTGCCGAAGGCGAGATGATATATGAAGATCGTAAGGTCCAGATGAGTAAAGTCACTTCCTGAACCCGATGGTCTCATAGCTATCGACGTGGTTAAAATGTTGACCTACTATCTGAGTTCTGTTGCTGTGGTGTTATGTTCAAGTCCGAACGAAAGAAATCCATAAATTGAATATTTTGTGACAGGCTATTACTGTGCTTCGAACAAAGTAGGACGTCACATTTTGCGGACATCGAGGTTTCAAGGAACGGTAACATGCTGGTAAATACGTAACCGCCCGAACATTCATGGTGATAGTATCTTTAGGAATATTAAAAGCAACTGTATCCAGATCTCAAGAACTAAGAGGCTTGAAGTGAACAGTTGATGCTTTGCGGTTCAAAAAAATGGTTGTTCGCTCGATTGCTGGTAAAGTTTATGGACCAAACAAAGACTTTACGCGCTTACGCTGTACACTAACCTCTGTGTGTTATCCCAATAATGGTCGAGTAATACATAGCATAGTGTTTACTTTGAGTTACGTATCGTTGTGTTTGGCCTATGCAACGAGGCGCAGGTGGTTTGGAATTACGAGATGAAAAAACAAAACCGCATTGTGGCCTACGCGCTCCACTGATTAAGCTTCATCTGGGCATCTACTGCACTGGCTGGGACATTAACCGTTGTGCAACACAGTTGCTTGTTGCGTAGAACGTGATAGCGCAAACGGGTTCAGCTAGAAAGTGGAAGAGGGAATTGATGACGTCATTACTGGTAATGGTAGCACAATGCGATAATAATGCCGGAATCTGTCGTTTTTAAAGTGACTTGGTAAAAATTTACGCCCTAACCATGGCAAAACTATGTACTACTGACAAGCCCAAGGATGAAACTTAAACGTAGCCCTTCGCTTCGAACGAAGGTGATTAGACGGCCCATGCGAATGCGCAAGCCGCGATTAATTGTAATTACAGTTCCATTCATATTGGTAAGATTCACAAGAGGCAGTGATGAAAGATCTGGATTTGAATCAAATACAGGAACCTTTGGTGGATTTTTTGTGGTGGAGGGGTCGGTGGGTAGCTGATTCTAAGTTTGAAATTTCTAAGCTGTTTGTATGAATTCGTAGCTCAGGTGGCAAAGCCAACATCACAAACAACATGTTTCTGTTGTCTTGAGTCCATCAGAAACCCGGATGTTCCACTATTGGGTCTCTTCTAACCTAACAACTTTAACTTACTCTATGTTGTTGATACCAGGACACACCCGTTGGATTTAAATTCGTGCGTGATTTAGCATATAGACGGCTTAGTCCCATTTATAAGTAGGTTCCCAGTGCCATGATGTTCGAAAACCTTACGATTAGTTATACTTGATTTAACAGTTTTCTAAACCACATCGTTCTGTGGTAAGGTTGTTTCAGAACCAGAGGAAATCAGAAGTAATACTGTGTTCTAAAAATGCATCAGATACAACACTTCTCATGAATGACATAAGCCACTACGAGCCTCATTCGTATTTCTTTTTGCACTCACAGACTCCAGACACAATAACATTGTCAATGACGAAGCCGCTAGCAGAAGATAGCGGTGTCTATACAGTGTGTATAGAAAACCCGATGGGAAAAGACAGTTGCTCGCTTTCGGTAAGTGGATTTGTGTCTGCTTCTACCCTGATGGATAATTTATATACTCAAACTCTGTTGCGTCCGGGCTGATCTAACACACAAGGTTATATTTTGTTTCAGCTGAATGTTATCCCCACACCATCAGTGCTCGAACAGCCAAAGTCGCCCTTGTTTGCCAACGTGGCACCTCCGAGGTTCATACGTGGCCCATTGCCGTGGTCCACCACGGAAACTGGTGATGTGATCACGTGCCCTGGACAGCTTGTGGTCAAGGAAAACAATCCGGTCAGTTTGGAGGTTGAAGTAATAGGTCAGCCTGCACCGGCAGTCGCATGGTACCGCGACTTGCAGCCAATTCCGTCAGATGGATTGCATAAGGTCAGTGAGGTATTACAGTGTTTGACTTATTGAAGTAAAATCATCATGTCGTCGCTATGCTTACAGTTTAGTGTTGAGTTCTGAGCCTGGTTAGCAGTCGGAAGCATCAGACGTGTCCAGATACTTTTCTACACTTGGTAGAAATCGAGTGTCGTCTGTGATCATTTGTAAGGTTTGCCCACTGATCGCTGAACGAAACATGAAAAAACCCACAAGCTCGGTTGGCTAAACCGGTTCAGACTGCAGGAACTGCGAGACCCGTACTTCCTTAACTAGGAACGGTAAATTGCCAGACCGCATTTCCAGTTCGTTAGGGTCGTCGGAGGACAGAATAACATAATAACACACGGGAGGCTCGGTTCCACTAGCCACTGTTTGTGGTATCTAGCTTAAATAAGCATGACCGGCGAACGAAGAAACGTCCGTAGCACATCTTTATAAGAACGAGGTCAGTGGACTGGCTAATACCGAGCAGATTCTTATTTGCGTCTGAGACTCACCTCGTCAACGCTCATAACGAAAAAACGGACATGAATTTAAGATCGCTAAGGTCTGTAATATAATCCTACAAACGTCTGTGGCTCTTACTAGCGCAAGCAAGTTGCACACATTTGCACAGGTCAGTTTGAGATCTAACATTGCAGCACACTCGAGCATTCAGTCTGCACAATATTCGCGTAGGAAAGGTCGTTTGTGTATGCGTGACTGTGCACCTCAAGTTAAAGATGTGTGATATCGACCAACTCGCTCAACCTTCAATTACAACAGATATTTAGCCGTCAGGAGGGTACAAGCACCTTGCTATTGGACAAGCCGTCGGTCGACATAGACTCCGGGTTGTATTCATGCGTGGCTACCAATAACGTCGGACAGGCAACACTCCAATTTACTGTCCACATCAAACCACGACCACCAGTCCCAAAACCTCCGAAGTTCATCGAAAAACCGCCAAGTCAGCTTACCATCCCGTTGAACAAACCACTCACTTTGCACGCTGTCTTGGAAGCAACACCCAATCTGAATTTATCATGGCACAGAGGAGGGAAGTAAGTTACCCTGGTTTCATTGTGTACTGTTTTCTAGAAGAACGTGGTAGCTACAGAGTGAAGTGTTTTTTCAGTTGTGTGTTTTAAAAAAAGCAATGGTAGGTAGTAAATAACTGGTTAGGCAAGGATGTCAATCGACCGTTTGAAAAAATCCAGTATTCTCCACAAAGATCAAAATGCTCAACTGACATCAGTTTTACGGAAGGCGTCATGTAAATGATCAAATTACGCCAAATCGAACTACTATGGCCACTCTGTGTGACCTTCTTTACGCTGACTTGTCTCCAAGATCAGTTCAGTATGTACCGTCGCCACCATGCCTGATTGCCTTATATTAATTACAACATTAAATCGTTTACAAAAATGCTGCGCTTACCGGGACCATAGTTCAAAAAGCGATTTCCGTGAGATGTGGTTGCTCACTCAGGTTCTCAGTACATTTCTTTTGACACTACTGGTTAGCTCCTTCTCACAGGTTCTCATATCTCAGCGGTACCACTATACTATACATCCGCACTTCTTGCAGACATGGCTACAATCAGTTTCTACGCTTCCACTCTACTTGTGGTTCGAATATTAATCTCGCATTTGATACAACTAGTTTAGTGAGACTGAACGGTGAAACTGAATTACTCGTCAGCAATCAGGCAGAGGACTGTAATTAACTATCGAAGAAACCTGAGCGAAACACAAGAAACATTGAAGTGTGTCCTGGCAAGAAACGGATTTTCTGATACTCTAATTCGTCGTTGGCAACTGTGGTGCCCCCAGATGTTGTTATTCTATAAATGAATGTTTGTGTTTGAGGTGTTGCTGGATCATATACTTCTCTGTTGGTTTTCTGGATAAACAAGCTTCGTGTCCTTTGAATTCTTAAACAATTATAACAAGATACACTAACGTTTCTTGCCAGTTCATTCAAACCACCTGGACGGTATTTTGTTTATTTCAGCCGTATATATGTGGGTAGTAACTGTGGAAAGGACACTCTCTGGCATGTACCGATGATTTATGCTCGCTTTGAGAGCCAGCGGACAATATGCATTTTTAAACATATTTTCAAAAAAACACCACTGCCTGACTATCTTTTCGACCGTGCTTTGAAGCCATTGAAACCTTATCTAGTAATCAACAGCCCCATTTGATCGATCGGGTATTAACTTGGCCTAGACATGAACTCGGTGTTGCGGTTGTAGATGGAATAGTGGGGTCTTCATTTGAAAATTTCATAGTAATCACAAGGGCTACTTCAAATGTTATGATTGTGTCCACCTGCTGTTATTAACTGTCAACACACTGAATGAATTTCATGCCTTCCCGTAGTCAGTGCACATCTCCGGATAAATTGTTCAGAGAATATATGTTCCCGTGATAAGGCTGTTTGGGATTTTGGCGGGCTTCCTAAGAAACCGGGAACCATCAACGTTCTAAGTTATGTGGTCGGGCAGTGGCGCTTTCATAAGCGACGGGAAAGGTTAACAAACACACGAAACAGCAAGCAGAAAACACGGCTTAAACTCAATGAAGTGTAAAATGTAATGTTGACCGCATCGCTTGTCTAGTCTGTCTTCTATAAGGTGGCATTTCTAAAGCGAAGTACAGTTTAATGTAAGGCAAAGGACTACGTCCTCCCCTGAAAACATTAAACAGTTGCGCGTACACTCCCTCAGCCGGTACTGAACTGCAGTCCCTTGAGTTGTGTCCATCACCAACTCCTGATTTCACCACGAATCGAGCTGAGATTTGTCCGAACGACAAGCTGAACAGCGTAGAAAGTGACATTTTGCATTCTATCGGTTTTCGTCAGATTGATTTCCTCCACACCCGATGGGCGTATCACGGTGGACATACAGCCACAGGAGACGACAGTCTGGATCACATCCGTACAGCCAGAAGACTTGACGAACTGGGAATGTGTGGCCGCCAACACAGCAGGCACCGCGTCTGCTAGACTGACAATTAGCGCAGAACATTACCGTGAGTCACTGTTTTGGACATCACATACAGGTGGATAGCTTGAGTCCAAAGTAGTATATGGTATCCTTTTAACAGTTTCTGAACGTATTTTAGAATGCAAATTTCAGCAGACAACGGAAGATCTTGTCTTAGTTCACGCGTATAAGATAACGAAAACCCGATGGGTACAGTCGGGGCATTCATTCGACATCTTAGATAACCTGACTGTAAGGAACTTTCTATATGTTGTTTTTACCTCTAGACACCTGTTTGATTGCCACGTGCATAGATGTGTCTGTCTTGGGCTTAAAAGAATGGTATTCGGGTTGCCGTTCCTACCTGAAGGCAAGTTTGTACCCCCTACTGGTGTTGACTTTCCGTCTAGCGCTTCATCTCAAGCATTTTACTGCTTACAGACTTTTCTCTTAATAGTACAACTGATTCAGGTATATGTAAGCTTTCTTGCTTCCTGTCGCCAATACAACTAATCAATCAATCTAATACAATACTATTTGTTGTATATTTTAAAAATGCTCCATACAGTCATTCGGTCATCACATTCTAATTTAAGTGGACGTGATAAGCACTCCGTGAAGCGTCATCCTTGTAAGCATTATCTCACTTTGTATGTCAATTTGAGGACTTACTCTGAGGAACCATTGTGACCTGCATCATCACCACATTGTAATTCGGTCTGTTGTTCCAGAAGAGACAGTCGAGCTTCTGCCGACAGTGATCCAACCAGAGAAGAAGGCTCCAGCTGCACGAGCTCCAAGGTTCACACAATTCCTTCAGCCAGTCACCGCCCCGGAATTCTCAGAAGTCAGGTAGGCGAACTGCCGTTTGATCGATTTTGTTGTACAACTTCAAATATCATATACTGAAAGCATGGAATGCTGTCTTATCGGTTTTATTCACGATTCTGTTGTTTAGTTTCATCGTCCAGTTCGACGCCGAACCCGCGCCTCAGGTAACCTGGTACCGAGAAGAAGTGAACTTGGAATTAAAACCAGATTATCAAGTAAGTTACATTGTTTGCTCAAGCTTCTTCACCTACCCCTACGTTCTTAAGTGCGTGTTTTATAGTGGCAGAAGGCTTACGACTGAGCAAGACCGATTTGTAAAAAAACACCACAGCGACGTGTGATTGTTGCTTGGTCGTTTCTTCTTTGGCTAACTGACCTCGCTGTCGTATTCCTAATTGAACAGCATTGACAGTCGTTCGTGTATCTATTTATTAAAAGGCATTTTGGTCTTCTGGTATCCTGTACCATACTCTGCCTATGATCAGCAGTACACTATCATAGAGATATAAAACTTACCACCACGAAAATGTCCACTATGCGTAGAACAAGGTCGACGTTGCCAACTGTTGTTCTTGCACGCGTGAGCAACATTTGCGATTATTGTTTGATACACCTGTATACCATAACTTATCACACGCTAACGAATTCTGCAAAAAACTCATACGAATACAACACATTGGATTAAATCAACGTTTGTAGGACAACCAGTGTGTACATAGCACGCAAACGAAGACGGTGACGACAGCCGTGTGATTTTTCGGTTGCACGTCAGCAGCCTTCTCCGGTTCCGACAACTGAGGCTAAGGTGTATGGCCTGGCCATGTGAACTGTGATCGTTGCCGCAACCCTACAATTTACCGATGAGACTTATCCAGAGTTATTGTTGTGGACGCACAGGTCGATGAACCCTTTGACCAGATGTGAATAGGCGTGTTCTGCGCACCAGGCTTGGCATCTGTATTCAAACGAATAACTGTGTATGAAATGCACTCGCATCATTGGGCTACGACACACACAATGATATACCGCCGTCTCACTTACCACGGGCGAGTCAGTCGGACGGTCAGAGTGTGATGCTTTCTGGGGCTACGGCAGAAACGCGCCTCATGATCAATCAGCATATTGACTTGTAAGATTTTAAAGGCATACCGTGGCCTGCAAGCCCATCAAAGCTGTATCCATTGTAGACGGGATGTCAGGTCCACTGTATTTTCAACAAAATCAATATGGAATGACATTTCAAGGAACTGCTTACTGCGCAGAATGCTGTTTTGTTGGCATCTGTACTAGGCAGCATGTAGGTAGTCATGCCAGTCTGTGATGACGATGGTGACGATGAAAGGAAAACAGTTTGCCTATTGTTCTTTAAAGTAAAACGTATCGAGTTAAGTTTTTTTTCTATAGGAAGAGGTGTCATTTTTTATTAGACTGAGTCCGGTTGATTGGTTAATCTCTTGGTAGATCGCTACTACCCAACATACAAGTCAGCTGACCATACCCCGAGTACTGCTTGGGGATACGGGCAACTTCTCAGTTGTACTGATCAATCCGGCAGGGCAGGCCTGCAGCAAGGCTCGATTGGTTGTGGAGCGTGCACCACCGAAACCGGCATTCGTCGGGCAACCGCCCAAGTTTCAATCACCCTTCATGCATTCGACAACAGTGAAGGTCGGAGAGCCGGTTACTTTCGAATGCAAGGTAAGAAAATCATTTTTGTAGTAGGAAGCGTGGAGTGTAACTACTGGCTTCCAGACAATGGTTGGTGAACGTCCACGTCTATATGACCGCTCCACAATTTTCTAAAATAGTCTTGTGTAGTCTCATAGTTGAATCACAATATGTGGCAACAGTGAGACCGAAACGATTCACAACATGTAGTATGGGAAGACGCCGGTATTTGAACTCGACAATTCTCAACTAAGTTTATAGACCACTCCAATCAATAGTTTATGACACTTCGATTTGTTCATTGATCTCAAACAGAATCAACAAGAAGTTGGGATGTGTTGCATCCATGTTAGTAGACTACGTACCAGGGATATCAACACTAAGTACACTTTAATATCGCGTACCAAAGCGGTTAGCAGAAGTAGTTCTGCGCGTTATAAAGCGCTACCGGTTGTTTCAATACAGTCGTTGCACACTTGCCCGGTAACTTCAGTGCAGAGTATTGCTTTGCACCCGCGTCAGACCTGCGAATCGTGAACATTTTAGCCGTTCGTTTTTGTCTGTGGGTGGTTGCTGTTTCACGTTAGTTATGAGCTTGACAGGCGGGTGTGTCCACTACACCGTATAGTTGAGATCATCTGAGATAATCTGCTGACAGACCGGCTTTTCAGATGGCTGACTAGAGCACTGCCCACTGTTCTCACTCTGCATGAGCTCAACTGACAGGTAGAACATCAGGTGTTTAGTTGTTCGCTGTTTACACAATGGATTATGACAATCACCGCCTCCAGTTTCATCATCCTTCCCTACATGCAGGTTCATGGTGAGCCCACGCCTCAGGTTCACTGGGAACGGAATGGTGTGCGACTTTCCAGTACGGAAACCACCCATCTGAAGATGTTTGACCAACCACCGTTTCACACGCTGGTCTTGTGTGCCGCTACGCCTGAGGACACCGCTGAATACCGGTGCGTGGCCGTCAATCCCCTGGGTCAAGACACGTGCACTGCACAAATTTGCGTCGAAGGTCAGTTAAACTACAGTGTTTGAAATGTGCTACTGGGAGACTGAGTGTTTCTTGGTTGAGGTTAGTAGGGGTCTCTCTTCTTCGCCTTCAAGATATGATACTCAACAGCATCAACACTTCTCATTACGATCAGAGTAGATATCGATTAACGAGTTTACTCTCCGTTATAAATATTTTTTGTGCTGTTTGGTTAACTTGACTAACATTTTACACCTCTTGTACTACTAAATTCCCAAGATGACGTTGCTAGCCCAAGTTCATTAAATTGGAGAGTGTATTCATAACTATTTGTGAAGCCAAATTCCAATGATGAGCAAAGTTGTTGTAACGGAATAACCGTAGAACATGATACTAACAACAGTGAACGAGTAATGTGACTTGGGCCCCCTCCCGATTGATCTTGAACATCAGACTATAGAAACCAGTGAGAACAGTGACAAAGTAGACTTAAATTAAGTAATATGTTTGGCTACCAACGCTCTGCAGATTTATATGAAACATCTGTCTGTATCCATTGAACTAAATGACCTTGTGGTAGCACTAGTGCATAGAAATACGTTTGAATTCCACGCTGATCGACATCTCAGTAACAGCTTGAGATAGCATAATAGTGGTAACGGAATCGTGCTCTTTGGATCAGGTTTACCCGTAACCTAACAAAAATATTTAGGTTTATTGTTTACATTTGATGAAGGATATTCACTGTACTGTATTAGTACAGTGAAGAGGGACAAGCGTGGACAGCCGTGTCGAAACAGGCCGCCCAAACTGGGACAATTCCCATCCTGCCAGAGAACTGTCCAAGGTAATTTAACGTCGGTATGTAGGACCCTCTGCCGATCACACTGCTTACTGGAAAAACTAACCCAAGAGCCCCGAGACAAGGGTAACTCTCTGAAGTTACAGCATCAAGTGTGCTTCTTGATTCGCGAGTAACGTTCATTTGGCCTCTAGATAGGTCCAATATGGAGGGTCCTAGCATAGTTTGCTATAATACTATTATGTGTTGATGGTTCCATGCACGGATTTGTCGCTCACACTCCAGACACGGAGCCAGCTCTCCGGATAGACTATCCATAAGGGCTATTCTGGCAAAGTGGAGCTGCGCTCGAACTTTCGTTATTGTAGTCAATAACCATTTACCCTTGCCCATTTTTCTTTTTAAGCTAGCCAACACATGACCGGATGTGCTGAAGTGTACTGAGTTTCTTCCAACATTCTTCCTTTCTATGAATCCCACGAATGTTACTATTATGCCCTTATTTAATTGCGGTAATTACGAAATTCTTGTTACTCAATCACCTGCCCACCTCGTCCTTCACCGTTCACAGAACCAATCAAACCTGCTCCACTGATAGCGCCAATAGTGTTCGCCGGACCGAAGGATGTTAAAGTAATGGAGTCTCAATCAGCGACCTTCGTGGCTTGCATTAAAGGCACTCCAAGCAAGTGTTCATTTCTCAATTTAAGATATATGTTTTAATGCTGTGAGAAACTTGTTGCCTGATTTTGGTTCCCCGTCAATGCTAGAATAAAACCTAAGCACTGCTGCTATATCTACATACATTATTCCATTTATGTTGGTTGTCATACACCTGGTAAGAAACTGACGCCGATTCAATTGATCTTTGGTGCTGCGTGGTGAGTTAGATTTTCTAAGCTGTTTTTTGTTTATCCGTCATTGATTCTTATCCTATGGTCACCTTTTTTTAAACATCTGTGAAGGCCATTAGCCAGAAGGCCGCCCTTTTTGACTTCGTATCATGATCACTGTTAGTAGCTGCTTCTCAGTATTCCACCCAATGGATTCAGCAATGTCTACCCACTCTGCAAATGTCGAAAGTCCTATAGGTGACTTGAGGAGTGGGTTGGTAAGAAGGAGAGGATACGACTGCTCTCACATCGAATGAGAGCAAAAACATACGGCGTTTCCGTTACGCCGTGGACTAGTTGACGGAAACAGAAACATCGAACTCAAAGTGTAGGTGCACCTGCAGAAAATTTAACATACGCTAGTGTGATCGCTCGCTTAGCAAGCTAGCTGGGTGGCTGTCATGACAGCCCTAGCAGTCCCATGGTGTGTGTTTCGGAGTGTAAACCAATCGCAATATCATTGGTTGTTTATTCACTCACTAAGTAGCCATTACTACGTCTATTAACAAAAGATAATAAGAGTTCGTCCAACAAGTGATTATTACCATTATGAACAATCGACACAAACCAGAAAACAGTGATCGCTTGCTAAAAGTTAATCGGACAATTTAAAAAACCGATCTGCGTTCATACTACTCAAACAGAGTAGTGGTGCGGTCTAACTTACTCAGAGTCTAACATTACAGCAGATGATACCGCTTTAGTGCCTTTCATTAACTTTCGTCAGTCATGATTGTGAGTGGTGCAAAAGCCATCAGGTCTAGATTTTCATCAGATTTCTTGTGTACGCATAACGAGGTCCATAGTCGGATAATCAGTTTTTGCGGGTTCAAAAGTTCTGTTTTGTTAACCTCAAGAATCAGCTGATTGTTACATAAGGGGATAATAAGGAGTGAATGAGATGAAATGTAAGCGTATTTTATATAAGTTCTCTAGTATTTTGGAAAAGGATGATATTTCGTTTTGTCTGAAAATTCTGTTAAGAGAGTGACAGTATTCCAATACAAACTCATACGTTTGAATTAAGAAGGGAAACTCTGCCGTTCATTGTGGTCATACAGTCAAACAATTTTTGAAGAAAGTAGTCTGTACAAGTTGACTACAATGCAGTTTTTATTCTGCACATTTGTGTAGTGCCCGAAGTAACCTGGCTAGCGCGTGGTGAAGTTATCAAACCATCAAGCTATTTCCAACCGCAAATTCTCCCCAATGGTGAAGCTCGTTTGGTGATAAGTAGCGCCTATCTGGAGGACGCAGGCGATTATACAGTTCGTGCGGTAAATCCGGCAGGTGAGGCGACGGCTACCGCGCGTCTGATTGTGCAAGGTGAGTCTGTGGTTTTGAATACGCCCTTCCCGTACCGTACTTTTATGTCATTCAAAAAATTGGATCTAGGATTTTAGAAACACAGATTGCCGATAGTTTCATTTTCACGACCCCATTGACGCAGTAAGTACAGTGTATACGAACAGGGATCAAGATGCCGGCTACAACGTAAGCGTAAAGGGAATCTTCATACAATCCGATAGTGGAGCTGTATTAACGTACACGCACCCGATGAACGCTGGACATGTTGATACATGCGGGAAGAAAAAAGATAAAGCGAAACTATTCAAGATGATCACTTTCAGTATGCGATCCCCAACAGCATTGACAACTGTCTAGGGCATAAGTTGAAATCACATGATCCATAGTGAGGTTCATTGAGTTTTTAATGCTTTTGTTTGGGGACTATGTGTATTAACCGGGACGGTTAAAAATGAACTACTGTTGCACACATTACTCTCTTTACAACAAACTTTCAGAAACTTCTTAATAACACGAAATGTATGCACCACTACTAAAACAACATTTCCCTGTTTCGGGAAGAATTACACCATTAAACCAAACTGTAACGTAATACAATGGATCTCGAGGTATAATTTCAACAATATACATGGCATATTAAACCCTTAAGGCCAATACACACTCGTGTCAGGCTAGTTGTCTCATTAATGACCTGATGCGTCTCGTGCAATTTAATGCGCCCACAGACTACGATCATGTGACTACAGTTAGCGCTGTTACCACAGGTGTTGTCCACTACGTTCCCTGTAGGCAGCCCTTTGGATCATAATGTACTAACAAACTTGTACTTTCCCATGCCCATCAATGGTAATGAGTCACTCCTCCGCTTTTCTCACTCTGGCCCTTCGGCGTCCTTTACGTGTAAGACCACCGGGCCCGGGAACAACACAGATGATAGAGTGAATGTGTCACCGTCTCAGAGATAGGCTGTGCACATAAGCTACATTGAGTGAAGAATTGATGTGGCAAACCGTTCACGCAGTTCGAGTAGGAGAATTGAGGTAAACTTTCACATTAATGTGAGGAATATTACTGTTTGATGTTACGATCAGTTGTGCACGTAACATTTCGCGCTTGTGAGCTAGCAGTATTCTGAATAACTCCTGTGTCGGTTATTTCCTTCCATTATCCTCCGCACCACGTTTATGCCTGTTGCATCATGCTGATGGTGTACCAGCCACGTGACGGTTGCTTGAGCAACTCCAACCCATTCCTTGGTCGGCCAACCTGCCCAGTCCTCGAACCAGGCCATTGCGAATCGTTGTGACAGCACTAGAGCGAAGCAGAATTGCAGCATAGACTACCATACATATCAATGCTCCGTTTTTGGGGCTTCTGACATCAACCCAGTCGGGCGGTGATTTAATGGAGCAGCTCAAAAGAGATAGTAGTGAGTGCACACACAGTCAACCTTCAGTGCAAACGTCACTTTTGACAGTATCAGTAATTCCATAGTGCATCGATTGTCGCGTAGTGTAAACCAGGTCGCTCTATCTGCGGCAAACAACGGAGTGGATAGGCAAAAACGTTACTTCATCCCCGCCCCCACTGTCCTATCAAATTTAGTCCTCTGGCCATTCCCGACGCCTACTTCCAGTACTTACCCCACAAATCCCACAGGAGCTAATCACACACGTTGAAACTTGTATGTATGGAAGCCAGGACGTTGGATACCATGTGGCTACATTTGTGTACTGGTCATAACTAGGTATGATGACGCTTCGTGTTAATACATCAACTGGCTTCGCCAGGCATAGTATTTCTCCTGTTGGCTAAGAATCAGCTTCTTGATTTCAGCGACGGCCAGGGGCGTTTTGTGGACGTTCGATTTTCTCCCACCCACACGGTCACAGACGCCTCAGCTCTATCTTTCAGCCTATTGGTCCATTGATTTTAGCGCGTGCGTGATGGCCTTTCAGTTGGCTAACTGAATGACCAGCCGCACATAACTGCTGCGCCCCTATCGCGGTTCGCACTGACCTCGTCCACTGCCTTGCCGTTGTCAGCTTGGGCTTACCGGTTGGTTTGTGCCGGCCTTCGGCCTGGTGGCGATAGACCCTATGTACGGGCCCAGATACGTATAAAAGCATACGGTGTTAGCATTACAAATTCAATCATGAAAATAAGTTACTGCGGAGCCGGTTCTTCTTGGACTGTGTTACGTCTTCCAGACCATGACTTCTCAGAACAAGCAAATACTTCACCCAATATTTCTAGTTCAAAGACAGTTGGGTGAGTTCCTGGTTACCTTCTTCTAAGTTCCACAACGAAGTTTTAATTGGGCTGCTCTATGATCTGAGGTTGTCGATAATGATGTGTTTATGATGTTTTTCTTGCTGAACTTAAGAGGATAAATGATTGTTGTGACTCTGATGTGTCCTGATGATGTGAGCTGCGACCGGCTGGTTATAATTGTCCACGGTTTCCGGTTTTGGCGTGAGCTGCTATGGAAGACTGACTGAACCTTAGAATCCGTATCAAGCATCACCACCGAAATGAGGGCTGTGAATGAACTTGCAAGATTATTACAACATTGTAGGGTTTAAATCATTAACAGTACATCGCTATCGTCAGCATCAGAAGCTGAGACGGAGATAGATAAGCTGACTGAAAAGCTTAGGGGAATGCGATGGCTGTGAGCAATTGTAAGTGATATTCAGTTTAAGTAAACTATTAGTCCACACAACCTTGTTTGAGGTTTTAGAGGGCTGTTAAGGAATGGAGGGCACCAGTTTAAAATGGATACCCAGTTCAACCAGTCGCACCGCAGTAGGTTGATTTCACTCCCTTTGGAATATGGTTCAGTGTGGTATGAGTCTTCTGTTATCGATCCAACAACCTAATGTTTGCTGTCGTTCGTCCGTACATATTCTCAACCGACAGTACAGTGCTCTAAAGTTCTCAGGGAATGGCAACCGGATGCACTGGACCATGTGTTAAATGTACGAATGGGAACTTCTGGGTGTAGCATTTGTCCTATCTATGGTTTAGCCAATCGATACGTCGACGAAATCGCTAGCGAATCAATAGACAAGGAGGGTACGACGTGCGAGAACGAGAGAGTGAGCAACAGGGGTGTTAAGCAGCGTGAATATTGACACGGAGAGAGTGCGATCTCTACATGACCACCGTATCTCAGCAGCAGTTAGCATTTTCGTTTATGTTCACTCACTCTCGGACCCTTTGTTTCCCTGTTCGTTCACAACTTCTTGACTTCAGCCCCGTTACCGAAAACCGTCGCTCCACGCTTCACTACTCCATTGCCATCAACACCAATTCAAATAGAGGAAGGCAGCCCAGTACGTTTGAACGTGGAAGTCGACGGTGAGCCGTTGCCGGAGGTTACTTGGTACCGCAACGGTCAACCATTCAAGGGTAGTCCAGATTGGAAAGTAAGTCTGATATGCATTAGTATTTCAAGACCCATTGTTCTTCGTAAAAGAATAACGTGACTTATTTCCAATACCCTCTACATTTGCTTGTGATCTGTGCTCTATTTTCACAGGTTACCATCGTAGGTCGACAATCAACAGTCGAGTGCCGTGAAGTGTTTCAAGTGGATTCTGCCGAATGGACCGTGCATGCAACAAACAGCGTGGGACGTGCGACTACCACGACAAAATTGACGGTCATTCCAACAGGCAAACCAGGTAGCGGGAACAGTTGAAACGTGTGCCTTTTCACATTTACCAATCATTGATCGCATTCGGTATCTTACGGCAATGCCTCGCAAACGTGCTCAATTGTGTCAGAGTAGCTGACTCACGTTCTCACGAAGCCAAACGGATGCGGGTGTTAACGCTAGCATGTTTGCACCAGATGGGGTGGAGTATTCCGGTGTGTAGACACCATGTGGACTGGGGCGGAAACCATCTATGGCTGGCACTGGTGTGACTGTTGGTGGTGCACAGGCATTAAGCAGGCACACACAAAAATAACCTGGATCGCCTGATCCGGTTTGTTAGTTTGTGTAGGGAGTGGTATGGCGAACGGCCAACATGCCACAGTCGAAAGTCTGACAAAAGGCGACTACCAGCGGGAGATAATTTGCTTGGGAGTCGTTCACTGCGTGGTAATTCTCGTACCAACCCACTGAGACCTGACTGGTCCAGGAGGTAAGAGTTTGTGGCACCATCACCCCCACGCACAGCTTGATTGGACGAACTGGACAAAGGTGGTTCAGCAGCGCACCTGATTCAAGGGCGTGCTCAACACTGTACGTTGCTCTGGGATTTGGTTCGGTAGGTTTGATGATAATCTGTACGAGTCAGTAGGGCTAATGTAGCATGAAAGCCGGATGCAATTGCGAAAGTAGTTTGCCAAACTCTTCTGTCTCCTATGTCGCATACCAGTTCGCATGCAGTTGCAAAACAAATTGATAACTATCACAGTGAGTCGCCGAACACATCCCGACGTGGTTAAAACAACCGATGACACGCTGACGTCAGCTCGGTGAAGTGACTGCTCGAAATCCAACGCCATCGACTGCTAAACGCGTCATGACAACCGGCTACCAATTTGACCAACTAAACTCACTCAACATACTGTTGAGCAATCGAAACCCAAATTTACTGGCTATCTGCGAAGCGATGCTTGTCCGGCTGACGTCTTGTGCATAAAAGTGGTTGAGACAACCTCTCGGGTTGTCATGGTCGTGAGTACATAACAATTGGTGGGTTTGTAAGCGTCTATAGTCCCCTGTTTGCCCTTATCTGTATGATGTGTATAACTGGTATGTTTCACGTCTGAGACTGATGAGAGTGAACGAAATGTTCCATATAGCAGTATATGTCTTCTTTCTGCCCCTATGAAGTGGTTGAAATGAACTCAATATTTCAAACTGTTGATTGTCTAAACTCATTGTCCACTATTGCTTGGAATCTAGATTGGAAAAGACCGATCACCTATGTTCAATATCAACGCCGAACGATAAATAGGTTTGGGACGATGACACCAGACTATTCAAGATGTGTTTTTCTTCGTTTGCTAATCTTACCCTCAGGTTTTTGGTATATCTTCACATGGTCTTTAGCTAGTTAACTATGTATTCCTTTCGGTCTGTATCATACAGTAATGTACAGTATCACATGTGGTCATCTGCACGATTTTATGACCGGACCGGACGGAACCTCTCGGTTCTCAGTTCAAACGTATACGTAATTAACACCACTGTTTTCAGAATAGGGCGGTTACTTAGCGCAGTGTGTCAGGTAGTGTGCGTACACGTATGACCATCACTCCCGGAGGTCATACGAGGTAATAGACCAATACGAAACAAGTAAACACTTGTAAACAGTACGAAATAAGTAAGCACGTTTAAAGAAGAAACTTTTTAAATAACAGCACTGTACAGTTGTAAAGCAAGCAAATATGGGAGCGCAATGTATTTTTTCTGTTATTCACAGTACTTTCTAACAAGGTGATTACGTTTTGGGCAGCGGAAGTCTTAAGAATCGAATGAATATGCGTCTGGAGATAGTAGTGGTGTTTTAATTCCCTCGTAAAAACAGGTACATGGTGTTTGGTGTCTCAATTTCAGAATCACCGAAGCAAACTGAGTTACCTCCCGTGTTTGAGAAGCGTATTCAATCCCGTGTGAAGGTTCCTCTGCACCAGACTGTCACGTAAGTGCCCCGCACTGTGTTTGCTGTGGAACTTTCTTGGATACATCCAATCAACAAAACAGTAATCGTTGTGTACCCTACAATTTGTATTCATCCTAGTCTGGACACGGTTTAACGGAGTACGCCAAAGCAGCATATAATCTCTGCTTGTTTAGGTTTTATCTGATCTTTTAGACAAACATTTGTAATTGACAAACAATTTCAGTACGTTAAAATATGAGGCACCCAACTGCCGTACCATTTTTCACGTGCCGCTAAACGAACTGCATCCTTTTGCGTTGCACTGGGTGACTACCCTCACTTTGTCAAACCAACAGGCTGGACAACACAAAGCTCTTTAGCCCCGCGAAATGAACTGGTAGTCTGCTCAGGGTACACAGCTCACGAACTTAAAGGCGGTTGTGACTTTTCTGTTCCAGCTGGTGATGAACCAGTCCATAAACTCGTATAGAGCTAAGAACCACACCGTGAAGCAATTGAGCCACTTTTGGAATAGCTCGAAGTAGCGAAGATGGTGAATGAGTAAGGTGTGATCTCGTGGGAGACTGGTAGGCCATCATGTCTTACGGCTAGTCAGATAGAAGTTGTTAGTTGGACGCCCGGGCAACTCAGAGGTTTTATAGTACAAAGGGTTCACAATTTCGCCTGTTTCAAAAGGGTGGAATTGAAAACCTTAGCTATTGATTTCTGACACGGTGTTCTAAAGGTGATGATACGGACAGTCTCTTGCTATCAATGTGTCTTATCATGACACCTGCTTCCCTCTTGTCATTCCGAATGACGTCACTCAAGTAAGTTTCATCCGCCACAATCAATATTGATCCTTCACCATTGATGTATTGTATTGCATTAAAGATACCATTTCAGAAACAAAGTGAACATGTGCATTGGAGTCTCGTACACATGCACTTGTGCATGTTTCGGCTATCTCAGATCAGATTAACCCAATGGTTGCATAAATGTCCTGGGATACGTTGGCCAAGTTAGTAAGCTAGTCCTGTGAGCCGGTTAGAAATACCAAAAAGACATCCTATTTGCCACTCAGTAGACGTAGCCCTTTCTCTTAGGATGTGAAGAAACGTCAGAACCGGCCCGGAGACCACACTCGAGAACGGATAAAGTAACTGCTAACCACGTAATAAGGTTAGCTAATGACCCTACGAATAAAAATACTGATTGTAGCCTAAGTTATTTCCAAGCAGGATTCTGAAGGAGATTAATTTCAGACGTTGCAGCATCCATAAATCAATGATACGGAGAGCACCTCACATTTGTATATTTTAATATCTTGGATATTTCACTTTATTGCTAATACAAATCGACTAGCTTGAATACCATATCACTGTGATGATGCGAACGCAACAGTCAAAATACACTGTTTCTATCAGATATTTTGGTTTAGGGAGTGATTAACCACCGTGACATTGCCGTCTGTGTATAGTGGTGCATGTCATTTAACTGATAGTACAATAGCGTATGCAATTAGTCGGGTTAACCTGTGTGAATACCGTTATGAGAGGGGTATATAGCTTGTAGAAATGTGTAGATGTACTGACCACATAGTCTGGGATTGTTGCTGTTAAGACTGATAACATTGTTTATAATTTCTTCTTACAGTTTACAGTGTGTTGTTTCTGGCTATCCACAACCTACTGTACGCTGGTTCCACAACGGTATTGAGTTTCAGCCCCAGCTACTTGCTGGTCTGCAACCAACGAAAACAGCCAAACAAGAACTGAGTGTGGATCAAGCCACACACACGTATACCTTGTACATTCACGATTTGAACGCTTTCGATGTGGGTGAAATTTTGGTCAGAGCTGAAAATGAGCTTGGTGTGACTGTGTGTCAAAGTGTGTTGGAATTGGAAGTACTTGATGGCCAGATTGTGGAACCACGTTTTGTCCGGCACCCTCCGGAACGTGTACATGTCAGTCCCGGCCAGGCAGCGCAATTGGAATGTGAAGTCGAAGCCATTCCACCGGTGACATTCAGATGGTATTTGGATGGTGCGCAAGTGGATCACCAACAACTACAACAAACTCAAAAGACTTACCAATGTCGAGTAGTTGAGGAGACGAACCGAACCACGTTAATCATCCCACGTTTGGAACCAAGTCGTTTACCAACTCAAGTTAAAGTGGAAGCTGCCGCACCAACGGGAACGAAGATTGTTTCCACAACGGTGATTGAGATGATGGCTTCCACTGATGTTACAGACGTGACATTCGGCGAAGCTATGCAGACGATACCGAGAGAACAGTCACCACCACCATCTCCGCTGCGTTTCACGCGTAAACTACAACCCCAGCTGAGTTTGGATCGTAAACTTGATTCCATTTCGTTTGACGTTGAAGTGGAGCAGCCTTTACCGGATCAACTAAGTACGGTACCGATCCCCGTTTTTAGTTGGTATCGAAATGGGATTGATATTTTATTGGAGAAACCTGAACGTGATACTGAGCGGCGCTATGACGTTGTAAAAGATCACCCTTGGCACAGTCGCCTAACAATCAATAGACCGGATCGGGTGGACAGTGGAGAGATCACTTGCATGGTATCACGTGTATCCGTTTCGGGTGAGGAGGTTATCTACACTACTTGTGTTTTAGATTTGGCTTACCCGCCAACTGAGACTCCGACCAAACCGGAATCAGTCACAACCGAGTTAAAAATGACACCTCAGTTCTCTCAGTCACTACCGGCTAAAATCAGCCCAATTGAGGGATCCACGGTGGTACTAGATGTCACTGCAAGGGGCATTCCGGTGCCCGAACTAGAGTGGACGGTGAGTTCCATGGAAACCGTAGCGAGATGCGAAATTATGCCAACAGAACGAATCGATGAAGCAACAGTAGCTAGTCGCCTGGTTCTGCGCGAGTTTCAACGGGCCGATCGTGATGCAGTCATTGAGGTAAAAGCCAGTTCGGAATTGGGTCACGTAACCACAAGCTGTCAGCTGGAGGCACCGCCTGAAACATCTCGGCCGGAAAAATTGCAGTTTTCGAAGTTACTCGTTCCAGAACTAGAGGTACCCGAGTCTGGACCAGTAGTACTGGAATGCGCCATCCAGCCGACAACAACTCCTGCAGTATTTCATTGGTGTGTTCAAGGGGTTGAGATTATGCCACAAATTCCGCAGTTCAACATTCAGTCCACACCGTTCACTTCCACTCTCCGAATTGACCACGTGACCTCGGATCTTGTTGGACCAGTCTCAGTTATTGTGGAACATCCTCAGGGTCAAATTACAAGCGTGAGTAATTTAAAACTGGCGTCAGTTAAGGAACTTCCAACACTAGAGACGGAAACTGTCGAACCACTAGCAAAGGAAGAGGCGGCTGTACCAGCAGATCAACTTCGTTTTACCCGACCGTTAACAGCCGAGGTCCTTAGAGAGACTGAGTCAATGCAGCTGCTGATGTGAGTCACCAAAGCCTACCTAAATGTGTTTTTACGCTGCATGTACCGAATTTCATTGATGTTTTGCCAAAGTTTGTCCCAAAGTGAGCTTCTCCATGACTTATGCTTGTTTGTTTATGTTACGTACCGAACAGTTTCAGAGGACAGGACCAAATAAACATGGTGTCTCACACCTTCGTCCAGCGTTTAGTATGTTCTCTGCTCTAACCTTATCGCATATGCATGTAAGTAACAGGCAGTAAACCAGATTGGGTAATGTGAAATCATTGTCCGGATGCAACCAGTGTAAAGATATACGTACGTGAGAATAGAAAGCTTGCACTCATGTTGTACTGTGCTTATTTTGGTAACTTGACAGCATTCAGACTCGTCAGCATTGTTCTCTCTCTCTCTCTCTCGTCCACTGTTTACGCATATTAGTTTACGCACTGTAATGTGCAGGCGCATTTCAGATGTATCCATAAACGCACGACTTCTGTTCATAACATCACTGTTTTTTGCAAACCCGACCGTAGTTTGCAATATGAATACCTGTTTTTTTTGTGTCATTCTACTAACAGTGTTTCGTATTTTGTTTACACTTCTAGACTGGATTGTCAGGTGAGGTCTGAGCTGCAACCGGTAAAAATTCAGTGGTTGCGACAAGGTCAAGAACTGTACCCGTCAGAGCATGTGGAAATGGTATATGAAGAGCAAACCGGTTTGAGCCGCCTGATTGTCCATGCACTAACTCCTACCGACTCGGGCGAGTACACGTGTGTGGCAACCACCACGGCTGTTGAGCCGAAAACAGGGATGGTGACTCAAAGACGAGTGGAGTCCTCGGCCTCCGTGATCGTCGGAAGTGAGTTTTTGATCTCTGCTTGTGCATACTTCCAGTTCAAACTGATGTATTTCTCATGATTGTCTTCAAAGAGCAGGTCTGTGGTCATCCATTTAGTGTTCACAAAATGCTTGTTAAATATGGCGGTCACACATTTGGCACACGGCATGTTTCAATTCATCGTGATCTTCTTTAGGGCTATTTTGAACAACTACCACAAAAGAAACAGTTTTGTCAAATTTTTATTTAAAGTAGCCGGTCTTATTAACACACTTCGAATGAGCTTTCCAGCCTTAGTTTGATCTACTCCATGCCGATGAGATCAACTATTTTTGCGTTGCGCTTATCGCAGTTTTGAGTAGACCGATCCGGATTTTGTATTGAAGACTAGAAATCTACACATCTCACTGTAATCGGGGCTTTATCGTACCATACTGCAGTTGAGAACTCATAAAGGATCATCTGAGGTGACTTCTCTTGCATGTACGATAGTAGCGTGATCTACTAAATGTTCTGAGTTGTGTTCAGGCTAATTCTGATCGCTGACACATAATATGATGTTGGACAGATGAGTCGTATTCATGCACTAATCTATTGCGGAACTCGATTTGCTGTGTTTATTTTTTTAGATTTGACAAGCCTCACTTGGAGTACAACTAACAGACTGCTATGTGAGATGTAAGATCGAGCACAAGTTCAGTGGTTCTCTTCAGCCATAGTTTGAATGGGGCAATATTTCATAGTAGTGAAAAAGAAGTGCACTTAGAGAGGAAGTAATTACTAATATATAAGTTGCAGTAAAAATGGACGGACCACTAGAGGGGAGGAGTGTATGCCAGTCAGAAGAAGCGTGCAGCCTGAATTTTTCATGAACGGGAGGTAGTAAACTGGATATTCAGTGGGATTCAACGCTGAGTATTTTAAAACTGTAGGTTACAGGATCGTTGAGGATTCGTCGTCATTCGCTCATGGAAACTTCAGCTAATATAACCACTAAATTTGTCACAATGGATCAACATTTCTGTCAAGCAGAGAATTATATCACCTAAACAGATCATTGACACGCTGTGAAACATTGGACAGAGAAGCAATGTACCTTGAATGGTCCTGAGAGATGGGGTTACTTTTGTTAGGGGTTGGGTAAAAAGCACAAATGTGGGGTAGGCTCCGTGATGGTTCGGGGGGCAATCGATATGCTGTTGAAGGTCAGAGTAATGTTTGACCAAGGTCAACTATTTATATGTTCAAACACACCAGAAATGAATTCCCTCACCATCATGTTAACATTGAAGGAACCATAATTCCAACAGGAAGCACAGAATGTCTAAAGGAGAGACAGGGAAACCAAACACTAATAACATAGTAATATATGAACACAAAAAAAGCGACTCAGCTGAAACAAAACCACCAAAAGAGCTACAAGCATCAGCAAAAAAATTCATAGAAAGAATCCGCGAAAAAACATTCAACAACAATCACAAAAGAAAAAAAATAAAGACAATAAAAACAAGAGAAAACACGTGAAAAAACGACACAAAAAATCGAAATGAAAAACTCACAACAACGAAAAGAAATAAAAGAGAACATGCAGAAAGATCGGAAAAAAAAACCGCGAAGACCGGTAAAAAATCAGCTACAACATGCTGAAGCGCGTGTGCCCGATTGTGCTGGTCCGATTGTGTGCGTGTATTGGGTCGTGTTCGGGCGGAGCGATATTGTCCCTGTGTGGCATCGGTTTTTGATTGTTCCCTACTGGGAGGTAGTTAGTGCATGTGACTGATGGTGGCGGTTTGCGTGTGTTTTGTGGTCGATCAGCGTTGTTTCGCGTTTCCGAATTGAATTGCATGGTCTGTGTTGTTGTGTTTGCAGAGCAAATTTCCGAGGAGAGCGTGGTGACTGTGGAGCCGGTGAAGGTGGAAGAGGTTGCTGTGGAGGAGGTGAAACCGGCGGATTTGCAGTTCCTCACGCCCGTGACTCCCCAATTGCGGACAATATCTGAGAAGGAATTGCAGCTTGAGTGAGTCATTTGGTCGGTGCGCAGTCCTCGTCTGGTTTTTGGTAGCGATGCCTAGGATTGATGTGGACATTGTCTTAGCCTAACGATAGGGACGATTCTGTCCGGA
>QNGE01007154.1:0-25136 GCA_008508345.1 Paragonimus westermani
TATTCAACTTCATTCGTACTACATTTGGTGTGGATATCTTACGGTTAGGTGTGCTTTACCATAATTCTCTACTAATCTGACCCAAAAAATACCCGTAATTCAATAAGTCAGTGCAAAGCACATCCTGGAGAAGAAGGTATTCGGTTCCGTATTCATGATGCTGCGGATCTACTGTGTGGATCACTTGTCCTGTGAACACTGTTTTTGTTTGGCTGATCAAAGTATAGGCACATCGTATTGGATTTACCCGTTTCTACAATCTGAACAAGAACAGAACCTGTTAGAGAAATATTGTGTAATCTACTGATTGTAAATGGTTCAATCAACCCTTCCTCCACGCACTCGGTGTTATTCTATTTGGACCGACGATGGAGTTATACTGTAGTGTTTCTTCAGTAGAAACAGTGGTTAAATAAAGTCTCCTTATGCACATGGTTTCTGTTCACGCTAAGTCGTAGTCACTAAACTATGGTGCGTGTAAAGTACAGTTCATGGACCTAATCGATCTAAATCAGGTTATAATCTTGGCACAGAAGTCAGCACGTATTGTTTGGATCTTTTTAACGCGGTTACTTTGGGAGTAACGTAAATCTATTTGTTCTACTGACGAAGTAGATACTATAATATTTGCCCAAAGTCTCATGTGTGTTAATTTTTCTCATACCATCCCGTTTTCCACAGTCCTGTTGAACCGCAACGACCTACCTACATACAGACCACTGTGGTAACTCAACCCCCTATGGTCCGGCCAATGTTCCTTCAGCGCTTACCCGAAACTGCCGATATAGGTGAGACGAATCCAGTGGTTTTCTGTGCCACGTTTACCGGGCAGCCTACACCGACAGTTCAGCTGTTTCGAAATGGCCTTCCGCTGACTCAAAATGACCGAATGTTTTATACCGTGCAGGTGAGTTCGCTGAGAATGCTTAGTAGTAAACAGGCTCGGTTAATGCCAAGGGTATTTTTATGTGGTAAGGTAGCTTATTACACTTGAAACGTATTCTTACCCACAACTGACGGATTTTGAAGGAATGTGGACGCTGCTGTTATGGTACTGACTTAATCTGTCTTGACACGCAGCACGCCGGTCAGATCTAGCAGATGGCCGCTCTCATTGTGACGGGTACCGAGTCGATGTTGCATCCCAGGTCGGCTACTAATGGGGTTAAAGTTGCAAGCAGCGATATGTTTCATGGCTGGTTTATTACTAGTGAGTTACACTTGACAGATTGGCACGTGGAAGGCATGCTGTATCTTGTTCGGGATTGATCGTAAACAAAGTAGGTGAGACAGTCAGATCGACCGTATTGTGAAATGAATTCGCTTCATGAAGTCACTCAGGCCGTTCATTAGCGTAGGTAGCGACAAGAGCTGAATCTTGTAAGCCCATCGATCTAGGACTAGTACACGCCCTCAAACGCTCAAAAGAAAGATATATGGTGGAGTACAGGAACTTAAAATTAACGATTCCAGAAAACAGCTTCTGGTTATCCATGTGAAGCCATACATACTGCAAACGATCGATTACCTTTGTACATGTCCGTTACTCACAGGATGTCGAAAGGTCATGATACATTTAGTGAGTGGGTGCAATGAAGTAAACAGTACTTCATAAACCGTAAAATGTTTACGAAACCCATATCATATACCAACACTTGTCTGCCGAAGGCGAGATGATATATGAAGATCGTAAGGTCCAGATGAGTAAAGTCACTTCCTGAACCCGATGGTCTCATAGCTATCGACGTGGTTAAAATGTTGACCTACTATCTGAGTTCTGTTGCTGTGGTGTTATGTTCAAGTCCGAACGAAAGAAATCCATAAATTGAATATTTTGTGACAGGCTATTACTGTGCTTCGAACAAAGTAGGACGTCACATTTTGCGGACATCGAGGTTTCAAGGAACGGTAACATGCTGGTAAATACGTAACCGCCCGAACATTCATGGTGATAGTATCTTTAGGAATATTAAAAGCAACTGTATCCAGATCTCAAGAACTAAGAGGCTTGAAGTGAACAGTTGATGCTTTGCGGTTCAAAAAAATGGTTGTTCGCTCGATTGCTGGTAAAGTTTATGGACCAAACAAAGACTTTACGCGCTTACGCTGTACACTAACCTCTGTGTGTTATCCCAATAATGGTCGAGTAATACATAGCATAGTGTTTACTTTGAGTTACGTATCGTTGTGTTTGGCCTATGCAACGAGGCGCAGGTGGTTTGGAATTACGAGATGAAAAAACAAAACCGCATTGTGGCCTACGCGCTCCACTGATTAAGCTTCATCTGGGCATCTACTGCACTGGCTGGGACATTAACCGTTGTGCAACACAGTTGCTTGTTGCGTAGAACGTGATAGCGCAAACGGGTTCAGCTAGAAAGTGGAAGAGGGAATTGATGACGTCATTACTGGTAATGGTAGCACAATGCGATAATAATGCCGGAATCTGTCGTTTTTAAAGTGACTTGGTAAAAATTTACGCCCTAACCATGGCAAAACTATGTACTACTGACAAGCCCAAGGATGAAACTTAAACGTAGCCCTTCGCTTCGAACGAAGGTGATTAGACGGCCCATGCGAATGCGCAAGCCGCGATTAATTGTAATTACAGTTCCATTCATATTGGTAAGATTCACAAGAGGCAGTGATGAAAGATCTGGATTTGAATCAAATACAGGAACCTTTGGTGGATTTTTTGTGGTGGAGGGGTCGGTGGGTAGCTGATTCTAAGTTTGAAATTTCTAAGCTGTTTGTATGAATTCGTAGCTCAGGTGGCAAAGCCAACATCACAAACAACATGTTTCTGTTGTCTTGAGTCCATCAGAAACCCGGATGTTCCACTATTGGGTCTCTTCTAACCTAACAACTTTAACTTACTCTATGTTGTTGATACCAGGACACACCCGTTGGATTTAAATTCGTGCGTGATTTAGCATATAGACGGCTTAGTCCCATTTATAAGTAGGTTCCCAGTGCCATGATGTTCGAAAACCTTACGATTAGTTATACTTGATTTAACAGTTTTCTAAACCACATCGTTCTGTGGTAAGGTTGTTTCAGAACCAGAGGAAATCAGAAGTAATACTGTGTTCTAAAAATGCATCAGATACAACACTTCTCATGAATGACATAAGCCACTACGAGCCTCATTCGTATTTCTTTTTGCACTCACAGACTCCAGACACAATAACATTGTCAATGACGAAGCCGCTAGCAGAAGATAGCGGTGTCTATACAGTGTGTATAGAAAACCCGATGGGAAAAGACAGTTGCTCGCTTTCGGTAAGTGGATTTGTGTCTGCTTCTACCCTGATGGATAATTTATATACTCAAACTCTGTTGCGTCCGGGCTGATCTAACACACAAGGTTATATTTTGTTTCAGCTGAATGTTATCCCCACACCATCAGTGCTCGAACAGCCAAAGTCGCCCTTGTTTGCCAACGTGGCACCTCCGAGGTTCATACGTGGCCCATTGCCGTGGTCCACCACGGAAACTGGTGATGTGATCACGTGCCCTGGACAGCTTGTGGTCAAGGAAAACAATCCGGTCAGTTTGGAGGTTGAAGTAATAGGTCAGCCTGCACCGGCAGTCGCATGGTACCGCGACTTGCAGCCAATTCCGTCAGATGGATTGCATAAGGTCAGTGAGGTATTACAGTGTTTGACTTATTGAAGTAAAATCATCATGTCGTCGCTATGCTTACAGTTTAGTGTTGAGTTCTGAGCCTGGTTAGCAGTCGGAAGCATCAGACGTGTCCAGATACTTTTCTACACTTGGTAGAAATCGAGTGTCGTCTGTGATCATTTGTAAGGTTTGCCCACTGATCGCTGAACGAAACATGAAAAAACCCACAAGCTCGGTTGGCTAAACCGGTTCAGACTGCAGGAACTGCGAGACCCGTACTTCCTTAACTAGGAACGGTAAATTGCCAGACCGCATTTCCAGTTCGTTAGGGTCGTCGGAGGACAGAATAACATAATAACACACGGGAGGCTCGGTTCCACTAGCCACTGTTTGTGGTATCTAGCTTAAATAAGCATGACCGGCGAACGAAGAAACGTCCGTAGCACATCTTTATAAGAACGAGGTCAGTGGACTGGCTAATACCGAGCAGATTCTTATTTGCGTCTGAGACTCACCTCGTCAACGCTCATAACGAAAAAACGGACATGAATTTAAGATCGCTAAGGTCTGTAATATAATCCTACAAACGTCTGTGGCTCTTACTAGCGCAAGCAAGTTGCACACATTTGCACAGGTCAGTTTGAGATCTAACATTGCAGCACACTCGAGCATTCAGTCTGCACAATATTCGCGTAGGAAAGGTCGTTTGTGTATGCGTGACTGTGCACCTCAAGTTAAAGATGTGTGATATCGACCAACTCGCTCAACCTTCAATTACAACAGATATTTAGCCGTCAGGAGGGTACAAGCACCTTGCTATTGGACAAGCCGTCGGTCGACATAGACTCCGGGTTGTATTCATGCGTGGCTACCAATAACGTCGGACAGGCAACACTCCAATTTACTGTCCACATCAAACCACGACCACCAGTCCCAAAACCTCCGAAGTTCATCGAAAAACCGCCAAGTCAGCTTACCATCCCGTTGAACAAACCACTCACTTTGCACGCTGTCTTGGAAGCAACACCCAATCTGAATTTATCATGGCACAGAGGAGGGAAGTAAGTTACCCTGGTTTCATTGTGTACTGTTTTCTAGAAGAACGTGGTAGCTACAGAGTGAAGTGTTTTTTCAGTTGTGTGTTTTAAAAAAAGCAATGGTAGGTAGTAAATAACTGGTTAGGCAAGGATGTCAATCGACCGTTTGAAAAAATCCAGTATTCTCCACAAAGATCAAAATGCTCAACTGACATCAGTTTTACGGAAGGCGTCATGTAAATGATCAAATTACGCCAAATCGAACTACTATGGCCACTCTGTGTGACCTTCTTTACGCTGACTTGTCTCCAAGATCAGTTCAGTATGTACCGTCGCCACCATGCCTGATTGCCTTATATTAATTACAACATTAAATCGTTTACAAAAATGCTGCGCTTACCGGGACCATAGTTCAAAAAGCGATTTCCGTGAGATGTGGTTGCTCACTCAGGTTCTCAGTACATTTCTTTTGACACTACTGGTTAGCTCCTTCTCACAGGTTCTCATATCTCAGCGGTACCACTATACTATACATCCGCACTTCTTGCAGACATGGCTACAATCAGTTTCTACGCTTCCACTCTACTTGTGGTTCGAATATTAATCTCGCATTTGATACAACTAGTTTAGTGAGACTGAACGGTGAAACTGAATTACTCGTCAGCAATCAGGCAGAGGACTGTAATTAACTATCGAAGAAACCTGAGCGAAACACAAGAAACATTGAAGTGTGTCCTGGCAAGAAACGGATTTTCTGATACTCTAATTCGTCGTTGGCAACTGTGGTGCCCCCAGATGTTGTTATTCTATAAATGAATGTTTGTGTTTGAGGTGTTGCTGGATCATATACTTCTCTGTTGGTTTTCTGGATAAACAAGCTTCGTGTCCTTTGAATTCTTAAACAATTATAACAAGATACACTAACGTTTCTTGCCAGTTCATTCAAACCACCTGGACGGTATTTTGTTTATTTCAGCCGTATATATGTGGGTAGTAACTGTGGAAAGGACACTCTCTGGCATGTACCGATGATTTATGCTCGCTTTGAGAGCCAGCGGACAATATGCATTTTTAAACATATTTTCAAAAAAACACCACTGCCTGACTATCTTTTCGACCGTGCTTTGAAGCCATTGAAACCTTATCTAGTAATCAACAGCCCCATTTGATCGATCGGGTATTAACTTGGCCTAGACATGAACTCGGTGTTGCGGTTGTAGATGGAATAGTGGGGTCTTCATTTGAAAATTTCATAGTAATCACAAGGGCTACTTCAAATGTTATGATTGTGTCCACCTGCTGTTATTAACTGTCAACACACTGAATGAATTTCATGCCTTCCCGTAGTCAGTGCACATCTCCGGATAAATTGTTCAGAGAATATATGTTCCCGTGATAAGGCTGTTTGGGATTTTGGCGGGCTTCCTAAGAAACCGGGAACCATCAACGTTCTAAGTTATGTGGTCGGGCAGTGGCGCTTTCATAAGCGACGGGAAAGGTTAACAAACACACGAAACAGCAAGCAGAAAACACGGCTTAAACTCAATGAAGTGTAAAATGTAATGTTGACCGCATCGCTTGTCTAGTCTGTCTTCTATAAGGTGGCATTTCTAAAGCGAAGTACAGTTTAATGTAAGGCAAAGGACTACGTCCTCCCCTGAAAACATTAAACAGTTGCGCGTACACTCCCTCAGCCGGTACTGAACTGCAGTCCCTTGAGTTGTGTCCATCACCAACTCCTGATTTCACCACGAATCGAGCTGAGATTTGTCCGAACGACAAGCTGAACAGCGTAGAAAGTGACATTTTGCATTCTATCGGTTTTCGTCAGATTGATTTCCTCCACACCCGATGGGCGTATCACGGTGGACATACAGCCACAGGAGACGACAGTCTGGATCACATCCGTACAGCCAGAAGACTTGACGAACTGGGAATGTGTGGCCGCCAACACAGCAGGCACCGCGTCTGCTAGACTGACAATTAGCGCAGAACATTACCGTGAGTCACTGTTTTGGACATCACATACAGGTGGATAGCTTGAGTCCAAAGTAGTATATGGTATCCTTTTAACAGTTTCTGAACGTATTTTAGAATGCAAATTTCAGCAGACAACGGAAGATCTTGTCTTAGTTCACGCGTATAAGATAACGAAAACCCGATGGGTACAGTCGGGGCATTCATTCGACATCTTAGATAACCTGACTGTAAGGAACTTTCTATATGTTGTTTTTACCTCTAGACACCTGTTTGATTGCCACGTGCATAGATGTGTCTGTCTTGGGCTTAAAAGAATGGTATTCGGGTTGCCGTTCCTACCTGAAGGCAAGTTTGTACCCCCTACTGGTGTTGACTTTCCGTCTAGCGCTTCATCTCAAGCATTTTACTGCTTACAGACTTTTCTCTTAATAGTACAACTGATTCAGGTATATGTAAGCTTTCTTGCTTCCTGTCGCCAATACAACTAATCAATCAATCTAATACAATACTATTTGTTGTATATTTTAAAAATGCTCCATACAGTCATTCGGTCATCACATTCTAATTTAAGTGGACGTGATAAGCACTCCGTGAAGCGTCATCCTTGTAAGCATTATCTCACTTTGTATGTCAATTTGAGGACTTACTCTGAGGAACCATTGTGACCTGCATCATCACCACATTGTAATTCGGTCTGTTGTTCCAGAAGAGACAGTCGAGCTTCTGCCGACAGTGATCCAACCAGAGAAGAAGGCTCCAGCTGCACGAGCTCCAAGGTTCACACAATTCCTTCAGCCAGTCACCGCCCCGGAATTCTCAGAAGTCAGGTAGGCGAACTGCCGTTTGATCGATTTTGTTGTACAACTTCAAATATCATATACTGAAAGCATGGAATGCTGTCTTATCGGTTTTATTCACGATTCTGTTGTTTAGTTTCATCGTCCAGTTCGACGCCGAACCCGCGCCTCAGGTAACCTGGTACCGAGAAGAAGTGAACTTGGAATTAAAACCAGATTATCAAGTAAGTTACATTGTTTGCTCAAGCTTCTTCACCTACCCCTACGTTCTTAAGTGCGTGTTTTATAGTGGCAGAAGGCTTACGACTGAGCAAGACCGATTTGTAAAAAAACACCACAGCGACGTGTGATTGTTGCTTGGTCGTTTCTTCTTTGGCTAACTGACCTCGCTGTCGTATTCCTAATTGAACAGCATTGACAGTCGTTCGTGTATCTATTTATTAAAAGGCATTTTGGTCTTCTGGTATCCTGTACCATACTCTGCCTATGATCAGCAGTACACTATCATAGAGATATAAAACTTACCACCACGAAAATGTCCACTATGCGTAGAACAAGGTCGACGTTGCCAACTGTTGTTCTTGCACGCGTGAGCAACATTTGCGATTATTGTTTGATACACCTGTATACCATAACTTATCACACGCTAACGAATTCTGCAAAAAACTCATACGAATACAACACATTGGATTAAATCAACGTTTGTAGGACAACCAGTGTGTACATAGCACGCAAACGAAGACGGTGACGACAGCCGTGTGATTTTTCGGTTGCACGTCAGCAGCCTTCTCCGGTTCCGACAACTGAGGCTAAGGTGTATGGCCTGGCCATGTGAACTGTGATCGTTGCCGCAACCCTACAATTTACCGATGAGACTTATCCAGAGTTATTGTTGTGGACGCACAGGTCGATGAACCCTTTGACCAGATGTGAATAGGCGTGTTCTGCGCACCAGGCTTGGCATCTGTATTCAAACGAATAACTGTGTATGAAATGCACTCGCATCATTGGGCTACGACACACACAATGATATACCGCCGTCTCACTTACCACGGGCGAGTCAGTCGGACGGTCAGAGTGTGATGCTTTCTGGGGCTACGGCAGAAACGCGCCTCATGATCAATCAGCATATTGACTTGTAAGATTTTAAAGGCATACCGTGGCCTGCAAGCCCATCAAAGCTGTATCCATTGTAGACGGGATGTCAGGTCCACTGTATTTTCAACAAAATCAATATGGAATGACATTTCAAGGAACTGCTTACTGCGCAGAATGCTGTTTTGTTGGCATCTGTACTAGGCAGCATGTAGGTAGTCATGCCAGTCTGTGATGACGATGGTGACGATGAAAGGAAAACAGTTTGCCTATTGTTCTTTAAAGTAAAACGTATCGAGTTAAGTTTTTTTTCTATAGGAAGAGGTGTCATTTTTTATTAGACTGAGTCCGGTTGATTGGTTAATCTCTTGGTAGATCGCTACTACCCAACATACAAGTCAGCTGACCATACCCCGAGTACTGCTTGGGGATACGGGCAACTTCTCAGTTGTACTGATCAATCCGGCAGGGCAGGCCTGCAGCAAGGCTCGATTGGTTGTGGAGCGTGCACCACCGAAACCGGCATTCGTCGGGCAACCGCCCAAGTTTCAATCACCCTTCATGCATTCGACAACAGTGAAGGTCGGAGAGCCGGTTACTTTCGAATGCAAGGTAAGAAAATCATTTTTGTAGTAGGAAGCGTGGAGTGTAACTACTGGCTTCCAGACAATGGTTGGTGAACGTCCACGTCTATATGACCGCTCCACAATTTTCTAAAATAGTCTTGTGTAGTCTCATAGTTGAATCACAATATGTGGCAACAGTGAGACCGAAACGATTCACAACATGTAGTATGGGAAGACGCCGGTATTTGAACTCGACAATTCTCAACTAAGTTTATAGACCACTCCAATCAATAGTTTATGACACTTCGATTTGTTCATTGATCTCAAACAGAATCAACAAGAAGTTGGGATGTGTTGCATCCATGTTAGTAGACTACGTACCAGGGATATCAACACTAAGTACACTTTAATATCGCGTACCAAAGCGGTTAGCAGAAGTAGTTCTGCGCGTTATAAAGCGCTACCGGTTGTTTCAATACAGTCGTTGCACACTTGCCCGGTAACTTCAGTGCAGAGTATTGCTTTGCACCCGCGTCAGACCTGCGAATCGTGAACATTTTAGCCGTTCGTTTTTGTCTGTGGGTGGTTGCTGTTTCACGTTAGTTATGAGCTTGACAGGCGGGTGTGTCCACTACACCGTATAGTTGAGATCATCTGAGATAATCTGCTGACAGACCGGCTTTTCAGATGGCTGACTAGAGCACTGCCCACTGTTCTCACTCTGCATGAGCTCAACTGACAGGTAGAACATCAGGTGTTTAGTTGTTCGCTGTTTACACAATGGATTATGACAATCACCGCCTCCAGTTTCATCATCCTTCCCTACATGCAGGTTCATGGTGAGCCCACGCCTCAGGTTCACTGGGAACGGAATGGTGTGCGACTTTCCAGTACGGAAACCACCCATCTGAAGATGTTTGACCAACCACCGTTTCACACGCTGGTCTTGTGTGCCGCTACGCCTGAGGACACCGCTGAATACCGGTGCGTGGCCGTCAATCCCCTGGGTCAAGACACGTGCACTGCACAAATTTGCGTCGAAGGTCAGTTAAACTACAGTGTTTGAAATGTGCTACTGGGAGACTGAGTGTTTCTTGGTTGAGGTTAGTAGGGGTCTCTCTTCTTCGCCTTCAAGATATGATACTCAACAGCATCAACACTTCTCATTACGATCAGAGTAGATATCGATTAACGAGTTTACTCTCCGTTATAAATATTTTTTGTGCTGTTTGGTTAACTTGACTAACATTTTACACCTCTTGTACTACTAAATTCCCAAGATGACGTTGCTAGCCCAAGTTCATTAAATTGGAGAGTGTATTCATAACTATTTGTGAAGCCAAATTCCAATGATGAGCAAAGTTGTTGTAACGGAATAACCGTAGAACATGATACTAACAACAGTGAACGAGTAATGTGACTTGGGCCCCCTCCCGATTGATCTTGAACATCAGACTATAGAAACCAGTGAGAACAGTGACAAAGTAGACTTAAATTAAGTAATATGTTTGGCTACCAACGCTCTGCAGATTTATATGAAACATCTGTCTGTATCCATTGAACTAAATGACCTTGTGGTAGCACTAGTGCATAGAAATACGTTTGAATTCCACGCTGATCGACATCTCAGTAACAGCTTGAGATAGCATAATAGTGGTAACGGAATCGTGCTCTTTGGATCAGGTTTACCCGTAACCTAACAAAAATATTTAGGTTTATTGTTTACATTTGATGAAGGATATTCACTGTACTGTATTAGTACAGTGAAGAGGGACAAGCGTGGACAGCCGTGTCGAAACAGGCCGCCCAAACTGGGACAATTCCCATCCTGCCAGAGAACTGTCCAAGGTAATTTAACGTCGGTATGTAGGACCCTCTGCCGATCACACTGCTTACTGGAAAAACTAACCCAAGAGCCCCGAGACAAGGGTAACTCTCTGAAGTTACAGCATCAAGTGTGCTTCTTGATTCGCGAGTAACGTTCATTTGGCCTCTAGATAGGTCCAATATGGAGGGTCCTAGCATAGTTTGCTATAATACTATTATGTGTTGATGGTTCCATGCACGGATTTGTCGCTCACACTCCAGACACGGAGCCAGCTCTCCGGATAGACTATCCATAAGGGCTATTCTGGCAAAGTGGAGCTGCGCTCGAACTTTCGTTATTGTAGTCAATAACCATTTACCCTTGCCCATTTTTCTTTTTAAGCTAGCCAACACATGACCGGATGTGCTGAAGTGTACTGAGTTTCTTCCAACATTCTTCCTTTCTATGAATCCCACGAATGTTACTATTATGCCCTTATTTAATTGCGGTAATTACGAAATTCTTGTTACTCAATCACCTGCCCACCTCGTCCTTCACCGTTCACAGAACCAATCAAACCTGCTCCACTGATAGCGCCAATAGTGTTCGCCGGACCGAAGGATGTTAAAGTAATGGAGTCTCAATCAGCGACCTTCGTGGCTTGCATTAAAGGCACTCCAAGCAAGTGTTCATTTCTCAATTTAAGATATATGTTTTAATGCTGTGAGAAACTTGTTGCCTGATTTTGGTTCCCCGTCAATGCTAGAATAAAACCTAAGCACTGCTGCTATATCTACATACATTATTCCATTTATGTTGGTTGTCATACACCTGGTAAGAAACTGACGCCGATTCAATTGATCTTTGGTGCTGCGTGGTGAGTTAGATTTTCTAAGCTGTTTTTTGTTTATCCGTCATTGATTCTTATCCTATGGTCACCTTTTTTTAAACATCTGTGAAGGCCATTAGCCAGAAGGCCGCCCTTTTTGACTTCGTATCATGATCACTGTTAGTAGCTGCTTCTCAGTATTCCACCCAATGGATTCAGCAATGTCTACCCACTCTGCAAATGTCGAAAGTCCTATAGGTGACTTGAGGAGTGGGTTGGTAAGAAGGAGAGGATACGACTGCTCTCACATCGAATGAGAGCAAAAACATACGGCGTTTCCGTTACGCCGTGGACTAGTTGACGGAAACAGAAACATCGAACTCAAAGTGTAGGTGCACCTGCAGAAAATTTAACATACGCTAGTGTGATCGCTCGCTTAGCAAGCTAGCTGGGTGGCTGTCATGACAGCCCTAGCAGTCCCATGGTGTGTGTTTCGGAGTGTAAACCAATCGCAATATCATTGGTTGTTTATTCACTCACTAAGTAGCCATTACTACGTCTATTAACAAAAGATAATAAGAGTTCGTCCAACAAGTGATTATTACCATTATGAACAATCGACACAAACCAGAAAACAGTGATCGCTTGCTAAAAGTTAATCGGACAATTTAAAAAACCGATCTGCGTTCATACTACTCAAACAGAGTAGTGGTGCGGTCTAACTTACTCAGAGTCTAACATTACAGCAGATGATACCGCTTTAGTGCCTTTCATTAACTTTCGTCAGTCATGATTGTGAGTGGTGCAAAAGCCATCAGGTCTAGATTTTCATCAGATTTCTTGTGTACGCATAACGAGGTCCATAGTCGGATAATCAGTTTTTGCGGGTTCAAAAGTTCTGTTTTGTTAACCTCAAGAATCAGCTGATTGTTACATAAGGGGATAATAAGGAGTGAATGAGATGAAATGTAAGCGTATTTTATATAAGTTCTCTAGTATTTTGGAAAAGGATGATATTTCGTTTTGTCTGAAAATTCTGTTAAGAGAGTGACAGTATTCCAATACAAACTCATACGTTTGAATTAAGAAGGGAAACTCTGCCGTTCATTGTGGTCATACAGTCAAACAATTTTTGAAGAAAGTAGTCTGTACAAGTTGACTACAATGCAGTTTTTATTCTGCACATTTGTGTAGTGCCCGAAGTAACCTGGCTAGCGCGTGGTGAAGTTATCAAACCATCAAGCTATTTCCAACCGCAAATTCTCCCCAATGGTGAAGCTCGTTTGGTGATAAGTAGCGCCTATCTGGAGGACGCAGGCGATTATACAGTTCGTGCGGTAAATCCGGCAGGTGAGGCGACGGCTACCGCGCGTCTGATTGTGCAAGGTGAGTCTGTGGTTTTGAATACGCCCTTCCCGTACCGTACTTTTATGTCATTCAAAAAATTGGATCTAGGATTTTAGAAACACAGATTGCCGATAGTTTCATTTTCACGACCCCATTGACGCAGTAAGTACAGTGTATACGAACAGGGATCAAGATGCCGGCTACAACGTAAGCGTAAAGGGAATCTTCATACAATCCGATAGTGGAGCTGTATTAACGTACACGCACCCGATGAACGCTGGACATGTTGATACATGCGGGAAGAAAAAAGATAAAGCGAAACTATTCAAGATGATCACTTTCAGTATGCGATCCCCAACAGCATTGACAACTGTCTAGGGCATAAGTTGAAATCACATGATCCATAGTGAGGTTCATTGAGTTTTTAATGCTTTTGTTTGGGGACTATGTGTATTAACCGGGACGGTTAAAAATGAACTACTGTTGCACACATTACTCTCTTTACAACAAACTTTCAGAAACTTCTTAATAACACGAAATGTATGCACCACTACTAAAACAACATTTCCCTGTTTCGGGAAGAATTACACCATTAAACCAAACTGTAACGTAATACAATGGATCTCGAGGTATAATTTCAACAATATACATGGCATATTAAACCCTTAAGGCCAATACACACTCGTGTCAGGCTAGTTGTCTCATTAATGACCTGATGCGTCTCGTGCAATTTAATGCGCCCACAGACTACGATCATGTGACTACAGTTAGCGCTGTTACCACAGGTGTTGTCCACTACGTTCCCTGTAGGCAGCCCTTTGGATCATAATGTACTAACAAACTTGTACTTTCCCATGCCCATCAATGGTAATGAGTCACTCCTCCGCTTTTCTCACTCTGGCCCTTCGGCGTCCTTTACGTGTAAGACCACCGGGCCCGGGAACAACACAGATGATAGAGTGAATGTGTCACCGTCTCAGAGATAGGCTGTGCACATAAGCTACATTGAGTGAAGAATTGATGTGGCAAACCGTTCACGCAGTTCGAGTAGGAGAATTGAGGTAAACTTTCACATTAATGTGAGGAATATTACTGTTTGATGTTACGATCAGTTGTGCACGTAACATTTCGCGCTTGTGAGCTAGCAGTATTCTGAATAACTCCTGTGTCGGTTATTTCCTTCCATTATCCTCCGCACCACGTTTATGCCTGTTGCATCATGCTGATGGTGTACCAGCCACGTGACGGTTGCTTGAGCAACTCCAACCCATTCCTTGGTCGGCCAACCTGCCCAGTCCTCGAACCAGGCCATTGCGAATCGTTGTGACAGCACTAGAGCGAAGCAGAATTGCAGCATAGACTACCATACATATCAATGCTCCGTTTTTGGGGCTTCTGACATCAACCCAGTCGGGCGGTGATTTAATGGAGCAGCTCAAAAGAGATAGTAGTGAGTGCACACACAGTCAACCTTCAGTGCAAACGTCACTTTTGACAGTATCAGTAATTCCATAGTGCATCGATTGTCGCGTAGTGTAAACCAGGTCGCTCTATCTGCGGCAAACAACGGAGTGGATAGGCAAAAACGTTACTTCATCCCCGCCCCCACTGTCCTATCAAATTTAGTCCTCTGGCCATTCCCGACGCCTACTTCCAGTACTTACCCCACAAATCCCACAGGAGCTAATCACACACGTTGAAACTTGTATGTATGGAAGCCAGGACGTTGGATACCATGTGGCTACATTTGTGTACTGGTCATAACTAGGTATGATGACGCTTCGTGTTAATACATCAACTGGCTTCGCCAGGCATAGTATTTCTCCTGTTGGCTAAGAATCAGCTTCTTGATTTCAGCGACGGCCAGGGGCGTTTTGTGGACGTTCGATTTTCTCCCACCCACACGGTCACAGACGCCTCAGCTCTATCTTTCAGCCTATTGGTCCATTGATTTTAGCGCGTGCGTGATGGCCTTTCAGTTGGCTAACTGAATGACCAGCCGCACATAACTGCTGCGCCCCTATCGCGGTTCGCACTGACCTCGTCCACTGCCTTGCCGTTGTCAGCTTGGGCTTACCGGTTGGTTTGTGCCGGCCTTCGGCCTGGTGGCGATAGACCCTATGTACGGGCCCAGATACGTATAAAAGCATACGGTGTTAGCATTACAAATTCAATCATGAAAATAAGTTACTGCGGAGCCGGTTCTTCTTGGACTGTGTTACGTCTTCCAGACCATGACTTCTCAGAACAAGCAAATACTTCACCCAATATTTCTAGTTCAAAGACAGTTGGGTGAGTTCCTGGTTACCTTCTTCTAAGTTCCACAACGAAGTTTTAATTGGGCTGCTCTATGATCTGAGGTTGTCGATAATGATGTGTTTATGATGTTTTTCTTGCTGAACTTAAGAGGATAAATGATTGTTGTGACTCTGATGTGTCCTGATGATGTGAGCTGCGACCGGCTGGTTATAATTGTCCACGGTTTCCGGTTTTGGCGTGAGCTGCTATGGAAGACTGACTGAACCTTAGAATCCGTATCAAGCATCACCACCGAAATGAGGGCTGTGAATGAACTTGCAAGATTATTACAACATTGTAGGGTTTAAATCATTAACAGTACATCGCTATCGTCAGCATCAGAAGCTGAGACGGAGATAGATAAGCTGACTGAAAAGCTTAGGGGAATGCGATGGCTGTGAGCAATTGTAAGTGATATTCAGTTTAAGTAAACTATTAGTCCACACAACCTTGTTTGAGGTTTTAGAGGGCTGTTAAGGAATGGAGGGCACCAGTTTAAAATGGATACCCAGTTCAACCAGTCGCACCGCAGTAGGTTGATTTCACTCCCTTTGGAATATGGTTCAGTGTGGTATGAGTCTTCTGTTATCGATCCAACAACCTAATGTTTGCTGTCGTTCGTCCGTACATATTCTCAACCGACAGTACAGTGCTCTAAAGTTCTCAGGGAATGGCAACCGGATGCACTGGACCATGTGTTAAATGTACGAATGGGAACTTCTGGGTGTAGCATTTGTCCTATCTATGGTTTAGCCAATCGATACGTCGACGAAATCGCTAGCGAATCAATAGACAAGGAGGGTACGACGTGCGAGAACGAGAGAGTGAGCAACAGGGGTGTTAAGCAGCGTGAATATTGACACGGAGAGAGTGCGATCTCTACATGACCACCGTATCTCAGCAGCAGTTAGCATTTTCGTTTATGTTCACTCACTCTCGGACCCTTTGTTTCCCTGTTCGTTCACAACTTCTTGACTTCAGCCCCGTTACCGAAAACCGTCGCTCCACGCTTCACTACTCCATTGCCATCAACACCAATTCAAATAGAGGAAGGCAGCCCAGTACGTTTGAACGTGGAAGTCGACGGTGAGCCGTTGCCGGAGGTTACTTGGTACCGCAACGGTCAACCATTCAAGGGTAGTCCAGATTGGAAAGTAAGTCTGATATGCATTAGTATTTCAAGACCCATTGTTCTTCGTAAAAGAATAACGTGACTTATTTCCAATACCCTCTACATTTGCTTGTGATCTGTGCTCTATTTTCACAGGTTACCATCGTAGGTCGACAATCAACAGTCGAGTGCCGTGAAGTGTTTCAAGTGGATTCTGCCGAATGGACCGTGCATGCAACAAACAGCGTGGGACGTGCGACTACCACGACAAAATTGACGGTCATTCCAACAGGCAAACCAGGTAGCGGGAACAGTTGAAACGTGTGCCTTTTCACATTTACCAATCATTGATCGCATTCGGTATCTTACGGCAATGCCTCGCAAACGTGCTCAATTGTGTCAGAGTAGCTGACTCACGTTCTCACGAAGCCAAACGGATGCGGGTGTTAACGCTAGCATGTTTGCACCAGATGGGGTGGAGTATTCCGGTGTGTAGACACCATGTGGACTGGGGCGGAAACCATCTATGGCTGGCACTGGTGTGACTGTTGGTGGTGCACAGGCATTAAGCAGGCACACACAAAAATAACCTGGATCGCCTGATCCGGTTTGTTAGTTTGTGTAGGGAGTGGTATGGCGAACGGCCAACATGCCACAGTCGAAAGTCTGACAAAAGGCGACTACCAGCGGGAGATAATTTGCTTGGGAGTCGTTCACTGCGTGGTAATTCTCGTACCAACCCACTGAGACCTGACTGGTCCAGGAGGTAAGAGTTTGTGGCACCATCACCCCCACGCACAGCTTGATTGGACGAACTGGACAAAGGTGGTTCAGCAGCGCACCTGATTCAAGGGCGTGCTCAACACTGTACGTTGCTCTGGGATTTGGTTCGGTAGGTTTGATGATAATCTGTACGAGTCAGTAGGGCTAATGTAGCATGAAAGCCGGATGCAATTGCGAAAGTAGTTTGCCAAACTCTTCTGTCTCCTATGTCGCATACCAGTTCGCATGCAGTTGCAAAACAAATTGATAACTATCACAGTGAGTCGCCGAACACATCCCGACGTGGTTAAAACAACCGATGACACGCTGACGTCAGCTCGGTGAAGTGACTGCTCGAAATCCAACGCCATCGACTGCTAAACGCGTCATGACAACCGGCTACCAATTTGACCAACTAAACTCACTCAACATACTGTTGAGCAATCGAAACCCAAATTTACTGGCTATCTGCGAAGCGATGCTTGTCCGGCTGACGTCTTGTGCATAAAAGTGGTTGAGACAACCTCTCGGGTTGTCATGGTCGTGAGTACATAACAATTGGTGGGTTTGTAAGCGTCTATAGTCCCCTGTTTGCCCTTATCTGTATGATGTGTATAACTGGTATGTTTCACGTCTGAGACTGATGAGAGTGAACGAAATGTTCCATATAGCAGTATATGTCTTCTTTCTGCCCCTATGAAGTGGTTGAAATGAACTCAATATTTCAAACTGTTGATTGTCTAAACTCATTGTCCACTATTGCTTGGAATCTAGATTGGAAAAGACCGATCACCTATGTTCAATATCAACGCCGAACGATAAATAGGTTTGGGACGATGACACCAGACTATTCAAGATGTGTTTTTCTTCGTTTGCTAATCTTACCCTCAGGTTTTTGGTATATCTTCACATGGTCTTTAGCTAGTTAACTATGTATTCCTTTCGGTCTGTATCATACAGTAATGTACAGTATCACATGTGGTCATCTGCACGATTTTATGACCGGACCGGACGGAACCTCTCGGTTCTCAGTTCAAACGTATACGTAATTAACACCACTGTTTTCAGAATAGGGCGGTTACTTAGCGCAGTGTGTCAGGTAGTGTGCGTACACGTATGACCATCACTCCCGGAGGTCATACGAGGTAATAGACCAATACGAAACAAGTAAACACTTGTAAACAGTACGAAATAAGTAAGCACGTTTAAAGAAGAAACTTTTTAAATAACAGCACTGTACAGTTGTAAAGCAAGCAAATATGGGAGCGCAATGTATTTTTTCTGTTATTCACAGTACTTTCTAACAAGGTGATTACGTTTTGGGCAGCGGAAGTCTTAAGAATCGAATGAATATGCGTCTGGAGATAGTAGTGGTGTTTTAATTCCCTCGTAAAAACAGGTACATGGTGTTTGGTGTCTCAATTTCAGAATCACCGAAGCAAACTGAGTTACCTCCCGTGTTTGAGAAGCGTATTCAATCCCGTGTGAAGGTTCCTCTGCACCAGACTGTCACGTAAGTGCCCCGCACTGTGTTTGCTGTGGAACTTTCTTGGATACATCCAATCAACAAAACAGTAATCGTTGTGTACCCTACAATTTGTATTCATCCTAGTCTGGACACGGTTTAACGGAGTACGCCAAAGCAGCATATAATCTCTGCTTGTTTAGGTTTTATCTGATCTTTTAGACAAACATTTGTAATTGACAAACAATTTCAGTACGTTAAAATATGAGGCACCCAACTGCCGTACCATTTTTCACGTGCCGCTAAACGAACTGCATCCTTTTGCGTTGCACTGGGTGACTACCCTCACTTTGTCAAACCAACAGGCTGGACAACACAAAGCTCTTTAGCCCCGCGAAATGAACTGGTAGTCTGCTCAGGGTACACAGCTCACGAACTTAAAGGCGGTTGTGACTTTTCTGTTCCAGCTGGTGATGAACCAGTCCATAAACTCGTATAGAGCTAAGAACCACACCGTGAAGCAATTGAGCCACTTTTGGAATAGCTCGAAGTAGCGAAGATGGTGAATGAGTAAGGTGTGATCTCGTGGGAGACTGGTAGGCCATCATGTCTTACGGCTAGTCAGATAGAAGTTGTTAGTTGGACGCCCGGGCAACTCAGAGGTTTTATAGTACAAAGGGTTCACAATTTCGCCTGTTTCAAAAGGGTGGAATTGAAAACCTTAGCTATTGATTTCTGACACGGTGTTCTAAAGGTGATGATACGGACAGTCTCTTGCTATCAATGTGTCTTATCATGACACCTGCTTCCCTCTTGTCATTCCGAATGACGTCACTCAAGTAAGTTTCATCCGCCACAATCAATATTGATCCTTCACCATTGATGTATTGTATTGCATTAAAGATACCATTTCAGAAACAAAGTGAACATGTGCATTGGAGTCTCGTACACATGCACTTGTGCATGTTTCGGCTATCTCAGATCAGATTAACCCAATGGTTGCATAAATGTCCTGGGATACGTTGGCCAAGTTAGTAAGCTAGTCCTGTGAGCCGGTTAGAAATACCAAAAAGACATCCTATTTGCCACTCAGTAGACGTAGCCCTTTCTCTTAGGATGTGAAGAAACGTCAGAACCGGCCCGGAGACCACACTCGAGAACGGATAAAGTAACTGCTAACCACGTAATAAGGTTAGCTAATGACCCTACGAATAAAAATACTGATTGTAGCCTAAGTTATTTCCAAGCAGGATTCTGAAGGAGATTAATTTCAGACGTTGCAGCATCCATAAATCAATGATACGGAGAGCACCTCACATTTGTATATTTTAATATCTTGGATATTTCACTTTATTGCTAATACAAATCGACTAGCTTGAATACCATATCACTGTGATGATGCGAACGCAACAGTCAAAATACACTGTTTCTATCAGATATTTTGGTTTAGGGAGTGATTAACCACCGTGACATTGCCGTCTGTGTATAGTGGTGCATGTCATTTAACTGATAGTACAATAGCGTATGCAATTAGTCGGGTTAACCTGTGTGAATACCGTTATGAGAGGGGTATATAGCTTGTAGAAATGTGTAGATGTACTGACCACATAGTCTGGGATTGTTGCTGTTAAGACTGATAACATTGTTTATAATTTCTTCTTACAGTTTACAGTGTGTTGTTTCTGGCTATCCACAACCTACTGTACGCTGGTTCCACAACGGTATTGAGTTTCAGCCCCAGCTACTTGCTGGTCTGCAACCAACGAAAACAGCCAAACAAGAACTGAGTGTGGATCAAGCCACACACACGTATACCTTGTACATTCACGATTTGAACGCTTTCGATGTGGGTGAAATTTTGGTCAGAGCTGAAAATGAGCTTGGTGTGACTGTGTGTCAAAGTGTGTTGGAATTGGAAGTACTTGATGGCCAGATTGTGGAACCACGTTTTGTCCGGCACCCTCCGGAACGTGTACATGTCAGTCCCGGCCAGGCAGCGCAATTGGAATGTGAAGTCGAAGCCATTCCACCGGTGACATTCAGATGGTATTTGGATGGTGCGCAAGTGGATCACCAACAACTACAACAAACTCAAAAGACTTACCAATGTCGAGTAGTTGAGGAGACGAACCGAACCACGTTAATCATCCCACGTTTGGAACCAAGTCGTTTACCAACTCAAGTTAAAGTGGAAGCTGCCGCACCAACGGGAACGAAGATTGTTTCCACAACGGTGATTGAGATGATGGCTTCCACTGATGTTACAGACGTGACATTCGGCGAAGCTATGCAGACGATACCGAGAGAACAGTCACCACCACCATCTCCGCTGCGTTTCACGCGTAAACTACAACCCCAGCTGAGTTTGGATCGTAAACTTGATTCCATTTCGTTTGACGTTGAAGTGGAGCAGCCTTTACCGGATCAACTAAGTACGGTACCGATCCCCGTTTTTAGTTGGTATCGAAATGGGATTGATATTTTATTGGAGAAACCTGAACGTGATACTGAGCGGCGCTATGACGTTGTAAAAGATCACCCTTGGCACAGTCGCCTAACAATCAATAGACCGGATCGGGTGGACAGTGGAGAGATCACTTGCATGGTATCACGTGTATCCGTTTCGGGTGAGGAGGTTATCTACACTACTTGTGTTTTAGATTTGGCTTACCCGCCAACTGAGACTCCGACCAAACCGGAATCAGTCACAACCGAGTTAAAAATGACACCTCAGTTCTCTCAGTCACTACCGGCTAAAATCAGCCCAATTGAGGGATCCACGGTGGTACTAGATGTCACTGCAAGGGGCATTCCGGTGCCCGAACTAGAGTGGACGGTGAGTTCCATGGAAACCGTAGCGAGATGCGAAATTATGCCAACAGAACGAATCGATGAAGCAACAGTAGCTAGTCGCCTGGTTCTGCGCGAGTTTCAACGGGCCGATCGTGATGCAGTCATTGAGGTAAAAGCCAGTTCGGAATTGGGTCACGTAACCACAAGCTGTCAGCTGGAGGCACCGCCTGAAACATCTCGGCCGGAAAAATTGCAGTTTTCGAAGTTACTCGTTCCAGAACTAGAGGTACCCGAGTCTGGACCAGTAGTACTGGAATGCGCCATCCAGCCGACAACAACTCCTGCAGTATTTCATTGGTGTGTTCAAGGGGTTGAGATTATGCCACAAATTCCGCAGTTCAACATTCAGTCCACACCGTTCACTTCCACTCTCCGAATTGACCACGTGACCTCGGATCTTGTTGGACCAGTCTCAGTTATTGTGGAACATCCTCAGGGTCAAATTACAAGCGTGAGTAATTTAAAACTGGCGTCAGTTAAGGAACTTCCAACACTAGAGACGGAAACTGTCGAACCACTAGCAAAGGAAGAGGCGGCTGTACCAGCAGATCAACTTCGTTTTACCCGACCGTTAACAGCCGAGGTCCTTAGAGAGACTGAGTCAATGCAGCTGCTGATGTGAGTCACCAAAGCCTACCTAAATGTGTTTTTACGCTGCATGTACCGAATTTCATTGATGTTTTGCCAAAGTTTGTCCCAAAGTGAGCTTCTCCATGACTTATGCTTGTTTGTTTATGTTACGTACCGAACAGTTTCAGAGGACAGGACCAAATAAACATGGTGTCTCACACCTTCGTCCAGCGTTTAGTATGTTCTCTGCTCTAACCTTATCGCATATGCATGTAAGTAACAGGCAGTAAACCAGATTGGGTAATGTGAAATCATTGTCCGGATGCAACCAGTGTAAAGATATACGTACGTGAGAATAGAAAGCTTGCACTCATGTTGTACTGTGCTTATTTTGGTAACTTGACAGCATTCAGACTCGTCAGCATTGTTCTCTCTCTCTCTCTCTCGTCCACTGTTTACGCATATTAGTTTACGCACTGTAATGTGCAGGCGCATTTCAGATGTATCCATAAACGCACGACTTCTGTTCATAACATCACTGTTTTTTGCAAACCCGACCGTAGTTTGCAATATGAATACCTGTTTTTTTTGTGTCATTCTACTAACAGTGTTTCGTATTTTGTTTACACTTCTAGACTGGATTGTCAGGTGAGGTCTGAGCTGCAACCGGTAAAAATTCAGTGGTTGCGACAAGGTCAAGAACTGTACCCGTCAGAGCATGTGGAAATGGTATATGAAGAGCAAACCGGTTTGAGCCGCCTGATTGTCCATGCACTAACTCCTACCGACTCGGGCGAGTACACGTGTGTGGCAACCACCACGGCTGTTGAGCCGAAAACAGGGATGGTGACTCAAAGACGAGTGGAGTCCTCGGCCTCCGTGATCGTCGGAAGTGAGTTTTTGATCTCTGCTTGTGCATACTTCCAGTTCAAACTGATGTATTTCTCATGATTGTCTTCAAAGAGCAGGTCTGTGGTCATCCATTTAGTGTTCACAAAATGCTTGTTAAATATGGCGGTCACACATTTGGCACACGGCATGTTTCAATTCATCGTGATCTTCTTTAGGGCTATTTTGAACAACTACCACAAAAGAAACAGTTTTGTCAAATTTTTATTTAAAGTAGCCGGTCTTATTAACACACTTCGAATGAGCTTTCCAGCCTTAGTTTGATCTACTCCATGCCGATGAGATCAACTATTTTTGCGTTGCGCTTATCGCAGTTTTGAGTAGACCGATCCGGATTTTGTATTGAAGACTAGAAATCTACACATCTCACTGTAATCGGGGCTTTATCGTACCATACTGCAGTTGAGAACTCATAAAGGATCATCTGAGGTGACTTCTCTTGCATGTACGATAGTAGCGTGATCTACTAAATGTTCTGAGTTGTGTTCAGGCTAATTCTGATCGCTGACACATAATATGATGTTGGACAGATGAGTCGTATTCATGCACTAATCTATTGCGGAACTCGATTTGCTGTGTTTATTTTTTTAGATTTGACAAGCCTCACTTGGAGTACAACTAACAGACTGCTATGTGAGATGTAAGATCGAGCACAAGTTCAGTGGTTCTCTTCAGCCATAGTTTGAATGGGGCAATATTTCATAGTAGTGAAAAAGAAGTGCACTTAGAGAGGAAGTAATTACTAATATATAAGTTGCAGTAAAAATGGACGGACCACTAGAGGGGAGGAGTGTATGCCAGTCAGAAGAAGCGTGCAGCCTGAATTTTTCATGAACGGGAGGTAGTAAACTGGATATTCAGTGGGATTCAACGCTGAGTATTTTAAAACTGTAGGTTACAGGATCGTTGAGGATTCGTCGTCATTCGCTCATGGAAACTTCAGCTAATATAACCACTAAATTTGTCACAATGGATCAACATTTCTGTCAAGCAGAGAATTATATCACCTAAACAGATCATTGACACGCTGTGAAACATTGGACAGAGAAGCAATGTACCTTGAATGGTCCTGAGAGATGGGGTTACTTTTGTTAGGGGTTGGGTAAAAAGCACAAATGTGGGGTAGGCTCCGTGATGGTTCGGGGGGCAATCGATATGCTGTTGAAGGTCAGAGTAATGTTTGACCAAGGTCAACTATTTATATGTTCAAACACACCTGAAATGAATTCCCTCACCTGCATGTAAACATTGAAGGGAGCATAATACCAAGAGAAAGCACAGAATGTCTAAAAGAGAGACAGGGAAACCAAACACTGATAACATAGTCATATATGAACAACAAAAAAAGCGACTCAGCTGAAACAAAACCACCGAAAGAGCTAAAAGCATCAGCAAAAAAATTCATAGAAAAAATCCGCGAAAAAACATTCAACAACAACCACAAAGAAAAAAAGAAAAAACAATAAAAAAGAGAAAAACCATGAAAAAAACGACGCAAAAAATCAAAAAGAAAAACTTAGACCACCGAAAACAAATGAAAGAGAACATGCCAAAACGTCGAAAAAAAAACCGCGAAGACCGGTAAAAAATCAGCTCCAACATGCTGACGCGCGTGTGCCCGATTGTGCTGGTCCGATTGTGTGCGTGTATTGGGTCGTGTTCGGGCGGAGCGATATTGTCCCTGTGTGGCATCGGTTTTTGATTGTTCCCTACTGGGAGGTAGTTAGTGCATGTGACTGATGGTGGCGGTTTGCGTGTGTTTTGTGGTCGATCAGCGTTGTTTCGCGTTTCCGAATTGAATTGCATGGTCTGTGTTGTTGTGTTTGCAGAGCAAATTTCCGAGGAGAGCGTGGTGACTGTGGAGCCGGTGAAGGTGGAAGAGGTTGCTGTGGAGGAGGTGAAACCGGCGGATTTGCAGTTCCTCACGCCCGTGACTCCCCAATTGCGGACAATATCTGAGAAGGAATTGCAGCTTGAGTGAGTCATTTGGTCGGTGCGCAGTCCTCGTCTGGTTTTTGGTAGCGATGCCTAGGATTGATGTGGACATTGTCTTAGCCTAACGATAGGGACGATTCTGTCCGGA
>QNGE01007155.1:0-25130 GCA_008508345.1 Paragonimus westermani
TGAAGATATTATTGGATTTAATCGTTGCGTACTTAACATCAAGCTGTGTGAAGGATACCATGCTGTTTCATCTATCAATTTTAAGTTCCAGAACATAGGGTCTGAGAGGAGTTCAACCAAACATAATTTGCTTATTAGCAAGGTTATTAGATATTTTGTAAATTGGGTTGGATTAAAATAGAGCTGTTAATACTAAGTTCACAAGAATATTACATGACCTTTCTAGCAAATTAGTTGTGTTTACTCACCTACTATGTTTATTCCCATATGGTAATCTCGAACGAGGAAGGCTCACACATACTATTCTCTTCTATGAGGAAAACGTTGCAGAAATGTGAGTGATGGAAAGTGGTACGACAAGCTTTGACTCACAGTGAGCAACAGTGCACTTTAAACTGAACATATTAACTCAGGTTGTCGTTCGCTGCCGAGTGTGATAGTCGTCTTCAGAAGATCTGAGAAGTGCATGTATGTCATATTGGTTCTATAAGAAAGTGCGATGATTTGCCTTTCATTGTAATGATGTTTACAGGTTGATTCCATTTGCTTACCAACTGGACGTCTTGAAATACCCCACGAATGAGCGGTACGAGAGCTCAGAGATAGGTGGCAATTAATTTTATCAAACCACGCAAGTATTCAAATGAACATAAACAAGTTTCTGATTGAATGACAAGAAGTTCGTAGAACTGAGCAGCGAAAGTACTTGTGATGCAATCCCCACGATCTGGTGACTTCCAAGCGCACGCCTGGATTCATGTCTGACAGGTCAATTAATCTTGGAAGATTAAACGATTTTAAATTGAGCTTTTTATTTTCATTTAACAGCCTACCAAAGAAAACCCGAATCCATTTAATTTCCAGGACGCATAGAAATACATCCGTTTATCAACAACACTAGGAAATTCTTTAAATGCGCATCAGGCATACTTAAGCACTACAAACGTTATCATCCATTTATTGCAACCGTTGTCCTCTTCAAAACTGTCAAATAGTAAGTAAACTAGCAGTAAATTTGGTTAGCTGCTATCATCGGAGCGGGTTTGATTGAGTCATTTTATACCTCTCTAAAATGCGCTATTGTTATACGCTCCAGATACTCACTTTGTTGAATGAATGAGTAATCGGTTACTTTCACTTAATAACTGAACGTGTTCATGAGCCCAGTGACATTGTGAACGGAACACAGATCGTACACTGAACAGTAGACGCTATTACTTGGATAGTTTGCGACGGACGGGTAATTAAACCTACCGATTGCCTGCATGTTGATACGATATTGGCCGGTACATCTTTTCATACCGTGATTTGCAAAGCGCCACTTAATCCATTGAATCCAAAGTCGGTTATTACTCCTAAGAACTCATAAGCGTCCTGCCATCTGGTGACTTGGCAGCGCTTTATTTAGCAACATCACAACACTTAAGTTGTCCAGTGCTCTCCACTAGCAAGCAGCAGACCTGAAAATCTTCCATTTGCCAGGAGGAATTTCGTCATTGCACCTGATGCTAATTCAGAGCGTAACTTGGCATCTGTGCAATAAAATATTGTTTAAAAGCATATTTGTGGTATCAACTAGTTAAGTCTTTTGGAATCAAGTTTGCTTGATTGTTTCCTCTAACAAGCTGTGAAATCTGGTCGTTTAGATCACCTTTTCCTTTGCTGTATACACAGTTCACACATATGGTTTGAGACTACACCATATCAGTCATTATATTCTTCTGATTAACTGACACTCAAATCAAAACGAAAACTTGATGATGTATTAACACATTGTTAGGTACACATATTACCACGCAATGTTAACCCCAAAAGTGGCTTTTTTGCAAAAATCTTTAGAAATATATACCAGCAGTCAGTTATGGTGCCCAGTCTCAGTAAGCCACCAGTCACTGGATCAACACTAGTGTGTCACCTCTTACGCATGTTACAATTACGGATCATCAGGTCCAGATGTCTGTGGTCGTCTTCTTTGAAGATTGTTTTCTCCTTCTCTTTCCGCAGCACTACCATATTAACAGACCGCCGATAAACAGTACCAAGATGCGGTGCTTATTTAAGACAGAAAAACAGTGGCAAACGAGGCAGCATCAAGACGATTATGCGGTATTTGTGATATAACCGCAATTATCTCAAACCCGCCTTCTTTAATTATTGCCAGGCTGTTAAGGTGTCATACAAGCAGCTACCCAAATTTCCGTACTGTTATTGACATGCTTTTCAGTCGAAAATTACAATCAGCTTAAAAATGGACTAAAAGGGGGGTAAATAATGTATGAGCAAAGCACACAAATTTGTGTTACCGTAAGTTAGTTAATGACAGGCCAAATGTTACATACAACCCTCTTCCGATAGTTAGATTTACGTGTAAAAGGACTAAAAGTGACCGTTACTCAACCAAAACTGATTCGATGGTGCTACCAAGTTAGTGAGACAAGCTGGGTTGTTTGTATAGCCAGCAGATTGGCTGTCTCGCATACAGTGGACCCAAAACCAAAAGGACCAACTTTCGGATGCTAAACGACAAGTTATCTGCTAAGTATGAAGAAAGTGGAATTTCGGTCGTAACATAGTTTTTTAATCTTGATAATATTGTATATTTGATGTTTTCTTGAAAATACTCTCTCTCGGGGAATTTCTCAAGGGATTAAAGAACAGCTGTACTCCTGATTGGATGTACGAGATTCAACTTTTTATGAAATCCTCTCGACCGAGCTATACTGAAGTCCCAAAGTAGCCCATTCTTCGGATAGAATGCCAAATGCCACAACTATAGGTGTGCTTATTTCTACCAGAATTACAACTTGATAGTATGGCTTGATGAATAATCCATATCGGGAGAAATTTTCTATCACAAGTGAACATGCAGGTGCCAGGGTTTTTAACAAACAAAAAGTACTGTTATTCTACAGTCACATTAGCTAGTACCAAAGCAAACATTTGATGACCGTTTTAAAAAAAAAAGCGAGTATTGGTTTCTATAATTTGGTTTGACTGTTCACCAAACTAGAAAATAAGATTGCTGACTTCAAAAAAGTTCAACGGAACCCAATAATAGAAGCAGATGTTTACGCCTCAACACTTTAGCCTGAATTTTGACAAGTGCGCTATTGGTTTTTAAGCGCATAACCTCTTACTGTATCTGGACTTCATCAAGATGACAAATTTTCTGAAACGGTCTGGTACGGAATTGGTGAGGCGTCAACATATAGCATTAAATTTTGTCCACTCAAACAGAATCTTGAACGCTCCAATTAAAGTCTTCTTTGCTGAAGTGTCGTTAGGTCTTATTTCACTCGAGGATAAAGGATTTTTGCTGACATATGTTTTACGACATCCTGCAGTACATCTGGTAGTTCATCTCGCACCATATGTAGCTAACCCTGACCACATAAATAATTGCAATGTGAGGAACGTAACTTGATTCTCTGTGACTAAGGGTATTGGCAGAAAATAACGATTTCCCCAAACATCTACCGTCTGAGTATCAGACGAAAGTCTGGTCTTATGATACTAATGCATTAAGTATTGTTGGTCTTATGAATGTTGAAAATCCCATATATGGGTCCATCATAAAACGTTGCTCAGAATGAGAGATTGCTGTAGACATATTATTTTGAAAGTCGACTTCAATTCTTCAATTGAACGTTCGCTATATATATTTTGTTTGTCTTGATCATCGAACAGGACAGGCGACGTGTTTGTCTGTAAAAAAAGCAGACCACTACAAAGGCGGCAGAAAATCAGTAGACCCTCCGAAAAGTAATAAAAGTCCTCCTCTGTTGCCTAGCAATCAGCCTTCATTCACTTTGTGCGAATGACTTAGGAAGCAAAACTAATTCTGTGCGTTCTGAACTGAGAGAGAGGGAAAGCTAGACAATTTTGAAATCTGATAGCAGTACTACAGTTTTCTCAGTGGTTTAGACATAAAATCGCTATTTTATCTATTCTGCACACTTCATTCCAATCAAGCTGATGCAGTCCAGTTTTTTAACTGGTAGTCCAGAAGATGATAATCCGACGCACACACCTACTTCCTGAATGTATTTCTAGACATAACGAAGTAAGCTGCTTCACGTCTTTTTACAATTGAACCCGGAACCACAACCTTTTCGAGTAAATATTGCTAGTTTACAGGTAAGTATTAATCAGTTGTTTAGCAATTAACGATTAACTTCGAAGAACAACTGATTCCACCTTTTTCACGTATCATTGGGAAATCATTCATAAAGTACTCTATTTCTTGATGACATAAAACAAACTTGAGTTGATTTCACCCTTAACTTTAATGCACGATGAACTTGCTTCGCGCTAAACGGCTTTTTATACTCGTTTGATTCTGCAGACTACATGTTTGTTTTCTACTCTCAAGATAAAATGTGACCTACAGAATCCACGTTGTTTAAAACAAGCAGTGTATGTACTATAATTAATACTCAAACCAGCTTTTTGGTATCATAGAAGAAAACTGCAGAACACTTAACAAGCTGATGTCCGAATAGAAGTATGACAGTTTTGTAAAGTGGCTTCAAAGTGACTTACCAATACAAAGCTGGTGTCATATTGCATTCGGTATAATTCCCCAGTAAAAAGTTTGTTCTACGAAGTTTGACGATGCCTTCAACATCAACAAAATGCCAGCCAGCGTTTAATTGAATTTGTCTTCACGCCCAAACCTTCAACGGAATTCTTATGCCGCATACACCTATACTTTATCTTGTGGAAAAATTATGATGGTAACGGGAACTGGCATCACGTTTTTCGAAGTTTATGAAAAACTTCAGGAGTTTCTTTCAGTTCGTCAGTTAAATGGTACCCCGACTAAATTCTCAGGCAAGTTACCTTCCGGCGACTGAATTGAAGCCGTGCATACCACCATTCAACGTCGATCGACCTGAGGTAGTCCACGCACCGGCCATTAGACAAGGTGCAAGTTGAGTTTCCATTATGACAACCTTGTGTTACAACTGTGTTCTGTCTAATACAGTGATCCCGTTTAATTGCGCAACGCTTTTTTTGTAAAAGTTTTATCATCCGATGCCGGGATTACTAGCACCTGAAAGTAATTATACTACGATAGACCCGTCTGCGTTCCAGTATGTATTGCAGCTTTGTTCAGATTTATTGTCAGATGACGCATATCTCATATGTTGGCGAAAATCGCAGAGGGAGTACAATCATTTAATTCAATGAGTATTGAGGTAAGTAATTGGATATGGTGTTTGGATATATCAAAGGACCTGTTAGATTTCTGAATACTGAAAGCTAATCTAATTGCTTTAAGCGTGCATTGTTTTATTACACATTCTAGTTTCCACCAGTTTCTTCCTGTTCCCTCAAGTGTTTCACTGCCTTAACCCATTGATTGTTGTGAACATTTTCATAAATGTGCACAACTTCTCCAAACGTTTTCACTCAGTTTGAGGTCAGTTTCACTTCAAACACTTTACTAATATATATATATAACATAATGGTATGATAGGATATATATGAAGTACATCATATATAATATATGGTATAAAATTTAACATAACTTCTTCAAAGAGAATGGTAGCTCACCTTGAATCATTTGTTGTCAACAACTCACAGGTATATTTGCTAGCAGATCTGGCCAGTAGACATTTCGGACCATGCAGTTGTCAATTTTTTCTCACACTGATCATAATAAAACAAAAACGACAACAAAAGTTTTATTACCGTCGCAAGGTGACGTCCTGAACAAAATGATAAAGAAAGAATAGGTTTTTCTTCTAAAAGTTCAGTTTGTGTTCATTCTGACTTTCTGTCTTAATTATACGTTTGGGTGATAAGCTGTACAGTTTGCTTGATACCATGTGTCCTCTGCGTTCTTGTTTTGTTTGTGAGGGTTGATCCTCAGACACTATTCCCGAAAGATTTTTGAACAGCATAAACGCGAAATTCAAGAAAAGTGCACGCAGTAACAAAAACTTTAACCTGAAACCCAAAGTGAATTTTCTTGCTTTACATTATCGAGTGAAAACCCGCCGCAAAATCTAGAACGGCTAGGTTACTGTCACGCGGAATGACACGCAGAAATGTCACGCAGAAATGACTTGGCGTGAGTCTGCACTTCACAGTAATTTAGACTTCATCTCTGCAAATTTTGCCCAGCTGTTACGCAGTGAAACACGGAGACACACTGCAACTTACATTGGGTAAAACAGGGTACGTTATTCCATTGCCAATGACTCCAGAGACTGTGAAAGAGCAGAATGTGGGCATTTTTCAGGCTGCAGCCTAGGAGCATCACAGCTTGCGATAGCTGATTGTCAGTGAGTTTTCAAAGTCGCCCAAATTGGAAAGATATTTGAGTTCACTTGTCAACTCATTGCACTTGCACACGCGATGTTGGAGGTTGTTGAGGTGCTTGTCTGTCTTACTCACTAACTTTTGTATTCTATTTAAAACATACGCAAGGTATAGCACTATTTACCGGCACCAACCTAGCGGCTACTGCGCCTTCTTATTATAAGCTGTTGTATAAACCCATCTCCTAACAGTGTTAGCCGGCTGGTTCGACTCGTTCAGTTTTACAGTCTTGGACTGTCAGGCGCGTTTGAACTAAATTCAAGATGCAGCCTTTCAACACACTTCTCTTCGCATTATACCAGACTTGTGGACGTTACCTCGGACTCGGTTCAGCTTAATTTTACCATAAAAGTTGCCTCAGAGTTCCACTTCTCAGGATTAACCATTTTGTTCGTCAGGTAGACCAATTTCACCAAGCCAGTTGGTTGGGATAACACACTCTAGAACTAACTACGTTCATATGCGTTAATGTCTTCATTCTGTTCCAATTCTGTTGAATTGGTAGATTTTACACCCAATTACATATAGTTTGACACATTCTGTTCGTCTTAGCAATATTTTTACCAGAGCTATAATGTCTTCTATGCATGTGACTGGTGTTGAGGCCTAAAGACCTTTGTATTGTCTCTCATTTTGTAACCTCACGTGTGCTTCGGCAACATTTGTTGTTTTCCTGCAGTTTTCCTTCATCTCTTGAAGGAAGTAAGTTAAGCTTCTGTTCCATACCGTGCTTTTGTAACGGTTATTGTAGTGCTTGTTCTAATCTTTTTGAATTCACATTATTTTTGGAAGGTTAAAACCTGTGGGTTATTTACCCCTAACTTACTGCGCAGTCTTAACCATTCGCGTTACATCGGAATTTTCTCTTGTTCATACTGACTCCAGATGCGACTCAGTAGGTTCGCGCACTTGCTTGTAGCTCGTCCTTTTCCAGTTATCTAATATGGTTTCTTACTACTTTTGACAGTTTTACGAAGTGATTACGATGAATAATGAGGCGTTCCATATAACGAACCCACTTAAGATTTGGTAATATGGATATGATATATTGACCTGAGAAGCATTAAACAACTCCTTGCGTCAATCCAAGTTGTTCAATAAATGTTTAGGAAAATTGCTGTCAGTGATGAGCAGTCGAAGATTCAATCGATTTTGAGTCGAGCATCACTCACTCACCGGTAATCTGAAATATCGCATAGAAGATTCAATGAGATCAAAGATCAACAGGACAGTTGATGTCTCCTGTCGAGACGATGGGGCAACCTGATCATCGTTCACAAACGAAAGTAGTTGAGCGTTCATATACGACAACTCGGTCGTGCCTAGTATGAATTCAGAGGCACGGTGGTCAACACAGTTGCCTTACGGAAGTGTGCTCGGAGTTCTGATCCAGGCAATGGCAAGAATATGCACTACAAAGGGGATCTAATGAAAGCAAACTAGTCCATTGTTTCTTCTCAAAACAGGCTGGCTTAAGAGTACCTGAATGCGATCAGGTGCAGTTGCTGTTCAACTCGAAGATTTTCTAACTAAAATACTGTGTCCGTTGGTTACACTTAGCCTAATAAACACAACTTTTTACATGGCTTCCGGCTATCAGATATGTCCACCCAGCAGGCTTTCAGTATAATTTGTAATACCGTCAAGTAAGCATATCGGACGCGTATCACCAAATGTTGGCGAGTAATCGCACATCAATTGAGACAACACATTAAGAAGTGAGAAGACGAAATTCGTATAGTTTTCTCCGGAGTAGTCTTCTGTAAATTCAAATCACACATGGACACAACTAATTTTAAGCGAGTCAGAATCCCACAGATTGGAAGTTAAGGTTTAAGGCGCTAAACAGATGGACACAAAAACTGGAAATCATATTGTAGGAATGCTCACTACCACGGTGTCGAGGCATACTCTAAACAAGACAGAGTCGAAGTTCCTGACGCGATCTCAGTGATTGTTCCCAAACGTATACTACAGTTTGCTGAGACTTTGGCAGTCAAACGTCATAATCCCTCCCTTTTTGTTCGAAAGCAAATAGTGTTGACTTTGCAACTACCCTGGTAGTTGGCATTCCAACAATATGATTTTCAGTTTTTGCGTCCGTCTGTTTAACCTCTTATGCGTTGACTTCAGCTCTGGGAAATTTCGGCGCGCTTAAAATTAGTTGAATGTCCATGTGTGATCTGAATTTATGAAATGTTACTCCGGGGAACATGACATGAAGTGCGTCTTCTCATTGTGTTGTTCAAGTTCTTCAGCTGAACGAATTACTTCACATGTTCAAAACATTTGACGAAATGTAGTTGACTCGTGGAGTGTCTTGGTAAAATTGTGTGTAAAATCGCGGCCACGGAAAAGGAGTATTGTGAAAATCCGCTCTAACAATGGCCAACCTAAAATTTAATGCTTCCATCCCAAGGGACTTTTTGGAAAGTGTATCAGAAAAATCTGCGGTCTACTTTGAATGGCATTTCATCTTGTGAACCAAATTCTCCAACAACATTTCAGTCACAAATTTGTGAATGTGATATATTTGACTCGGACACTCAACGGAACTGCACACTGTTCGATACACCTTGTTTTTCGGGGAACTGCGTGGCCTCAGTATTAAAGAATATTGGCCATTGGGCAGCAACAATAAAGCCATACTCACACGGCCATAAGATAATTCACACAAGCAGCTGCGCGCACACACATGTGCCTGCTTGATGAAGAAGCGATATTGAGTCTATGTAGCTTACAGTGAAGATAGAAACGGTACTTAAGAGGTGATTTGGCAGATTAAGTGAAAACGCCTGGAGTTATCGACTGTTTTCTATCTACATAGCCTACAGCAAGGAATGGTCGCATCAGTTTTTGTCCCAGGTGATTGCCAACCTTCCATGTGTAAATTAATTTCATGATATCACCTCTAAACATGAGAAGAAAGCAGAACTTCATTAAACACGTTTTTAACATTATAAAGTGAAACTGTTGGAGGAATGAAAGAAGGTTGTGCACGTAACTTGAGCCACAGGCAAATGTTTGGTCGGGAGAGCTTGTTGTAAGCTAGGTGGATGGCTGGCCCTAGTGACTAAGTTTTGACTGCAACTATAAAGCAGAAATTCAATTTCAGGTTACATCCCCTTATTTCGTATAACACTTCTTAAGTTTAGTTTAAATAATGTGGATTAAACCAGGTTGTTTAAAATTTAAGATTAATAGTCAATATACCGTGAACCGTAGTGTGCGTACGCGACAGTTTACTTCGGTGTTTTGGATTGTCAGCAGGGTATTGCAAAATGTCACATTGGGCTTTTATGATGCGCTCTTTGGTAAACTTAAATGAAGTCTAAATGTAAGGAGTAATGAAAAAAGCCTTCAGTTTAATACATTGTTGAAGGCACAGTATCATTCGATTTGGGTTTAAGGCAACAATATGATTCCTATAAATACAGATATTACTTTTTTCGGATGACTGCACAATTTTCCCTCAAACGACATTACTTATGAGAGGATATCAGCTCCACTTTCTTTAAACCTTAGGAACGTTTTGTATCTCGAAAATCTGACTCTGATTCTGTTTCCACTCGCATTCTAGTGGAAGTATGCGATCCTCGGCAAACTTAAAAAATTCACTGAGAATGGCCATGAAGAATGGCGGCTGAAATGTCGTACTCTTCGAAAGGCGATTTGACAAGCTTTCAACAGTGGATAAGGGAAAATCAAACATTGCTAACATTAGGGGATCTGTACTATGAACTTTTACTTGACATGTGCACACTAACACAAGTATCTCTTGAAATAGCAACCAAACCAATACGCACATTATCCGGAATTTGCCTTGAATTAACCCCAAGACCTGATCACTAAAACCTCTTCGAAATTAATGTCAGTTGCGACCGCTTTTCTTAACTTTTCCACGGATTGTATGGTCACATTTGTCCTTTTGTCACCAAGGCACAGTTCAACTGGAAATGTGGGTTAGTAAGAAAGTGAAAATGTGCCTTCAGGGTTGCATGAATTCATCGACAAAAGTTCTTGGTTTCTATGGGCAAGTGTGAGGAATTTAAGTTACCACCTATTTTGATGGTGCCCCATTTAGCAATTTCTGTTCTGGTTACCAAGAGCCCATTGGAAAATGCAGCAAAGTTATCGTCCCGCTGAAAACTTACCGCGCAAACACTGTAAGTTCAAGAGTAAGCAATGGGGCCATTTTTCGAAGTACTTTGTTCGAATGCGAAGCCAAACGTTTTGATCGGTCAGTGATTTCGTCCCAAATTCAAAAGGGGTTCTTCCTGCTGAAATACGCCATAGAGGCATAAGATTATGAAGTAGTTAACACAAGCTCAACACGGACTAAAGTGATTTATAATCCACTGTGACTACTTTTCACTGAGTGTACGCCGTATGCACCTGAAATTTATCAGGATATCAGGATTTGTTCACATGACCATTGTACTTCTAGCACCAGATCTACAAGCAGGTGAGATGTCACGAGCATCGAGGTGAGGTACAGACGATTCGACTGACTACTTNTGAAAGAAGGTTGTGCACGTAACTTGAGCCACAGGCAAATGTTTGGTCGGGAGAGCTTGTTGTAAGCTAGGTGGATGGCTGGCCCTAGTGACTAAGTTTTGACTGCAACTATAAAGCAGAAATTCAATTTCAGGTTACATCCCCTTATTTCGTATAACACTTCTTAAGTTTAGTTTAAATAATGTGGATTAAACCAGGTTGTTTAAAATTTAAGATTAATAGTCAATATACCGTGAACCGTAGTGTGCGTACGCGACAGTTTACTTCGGTGTTTTGGATTGTCAGCAGGGTATTGCAAAATGTCACATTGGGCTTTTATGATGCGCTCTTTGGTAAACTTAAATGAAGTCTAAATGTAAGGAGTAATGAAAGAAGCCTTCAGTTTATTACAATGTTGAAGGCACAGTATCATTCGATTTGGGTTTAAGGCAACAATATGATTCCTATAAATACAGATATTACTTTTTTCGGATGACTGCACAATTTTCCCTCAAACGACATTACTTATGAGAGGATATCAGCTCCACTTTCTTTAAACCTTAGGAACGTTTTGTATCTCGAAAATCTGACTCTGATTCTGTTTCCACTCGCATTCTAGTGGAAGTATGCGATCCTCGGCAAACTTAAAAAATTCACTGAGAATGGCCATGAAGAATGGCGGCTGAAATGTCGTACTCTTCGAAAGGCGATTTGACAAGCTTTCAACAGTGGATAAGGGAAAATCAAACATTGCTAACATTAGGGGATCTGTACTATGAACTTTTACTTGACATGTGCACACTAACACAAGTATCTCTTGAAATAGCAACCAAACCAATACGCACATTATCCGGAATTTGCCTTGAATTAACCCCAAGACCTGATCACTAAAACCTCTTCGAAATTAATGTCAGTTGCGACCGCTTTTCTTAACTTTTCCACGGATTGTATGGTCACATTTGTCCTTTTGTCACCAAGGCACAGTTCAACTGGAAATGTGGGTTAGTAAGAAAGTGAAAATGTGCCTTCAGGGTTGCATGAATTCATCGACAAAAGTTCTTGGTTTCTATGGGCAAGTGTGAGGAATTTAAGTTACCACCTATTTTGATGGTGCCCCATTTAGCAATTTCTGTTCTGGTTACCAAGAGCCCATTGGAAAATGCAGCAAAGTTATCGTCCCGCTGAAAACTTACCGCGCAAACACTGTAAGTTCAAGAGTAAGCAATGGGGCCATTTTTCGAAGTACTTTGTTCGAATGCGAAGCCAAACGTTTTGATCGGTCAGTGATTTCGTCCCAAATTCAAAAGGGGTTCTTCCTGCTGAAATACGCCATAGAGGCATAAGATTATGAAGTAGTTAACACAAGCTCAACACGGACTAAAGTGATTTATAATCCACTGTGACTACTTTTCACTGAGTGTACGCCGTATGCACCTGAAATTTATCAGGATATCAGGATTTGTTCACATGACCATTGTACTTCTAGCACCAGATCTACAAGCAGGTGAGATGTCACGAGCATCGAGGTGAGGTACAGACGATTCGACTGACTACTTTAGACTGTTGATGAGTCTGGCTGTTGCGGTTAATTACTATTACCCAGTACAAAATACATAACTAGTACTGGAACAACTGCCTGGTCGAAAGAGTTTTTTACGTGGTTACAACGTACAGTCGAAGTATGGGTCCCACGTTCACTATTTCCCTGCTGTTGACTCGTCCCTACTGACTGCTGCATGACCGGAGCTGTGGTCAAACGAGCTTCGGTGCATGAAATGCGGTTGAGTATCACTCCACAGTCGATTCACTTTTCGTATGAGAAGTGCTTACAAGCGAGGAAAAGTTTGTATCGCGCACTCTTTTTATTCATTGTAAAGTACCTGGATAAATACGGGAGAGTATTTTGGAATTGAAAGCTGCTTAATTCACCATATCACACAGGCTGGTCAGATACTACTGTTTTTGGATTAGAATGCTCTGCGTCTCGAAGAGCATTTTAGAAAATCCATCTAATGAAAGTGAAGAGCGTAGATGAAATGTCACCAAAGTCTGCAAATCCAACAGGTTTAACGCTTCCTTGGTCGTTCCAATTTTAATGAGGTAAGTATCAGTAATACAAAAGGGCCAGTTGACCAACATTTCGATAACGACGTTTACTCAGTGAAAATACAGTAGGCTACAGACACAACTAGTGCAACAAAATGGACACAACTCCTAATCGCACCGTCATTTGATACCAAAACACAGCTTCGTTAACCTGTTTCAATATGAACCAACGTCCCTGGTCTCTTCTAAGTATATTGTTCGACTGTGAGTTTAATTTTCAACTGGTTTGTACGTTCCGGCCACTCACAAAACTCAACTAGCTACTGGAAGTACTATCTCGATTAAGAGCTCTGTATTTCAATTTTTCTTGCGGAAAGATTAGCACTTGTTCCAGAAACCAATAAACCGTTACTTTGGTATTCTTTTGGCAACTCAACTTCTCTCTTCTCTCGGACGAAAACGCATCCGTTGTGAAGAATTTAGATCTGTAGTCGCTGTCGGGAAATAACGTGCACATCACTAAGCCAAAACGAAGTTTCACAAGGTGAGAAAAAACAAACACCTGTTTGTCTGAGAATACATTTGTGTAAGCAATTATTCAGAATTTCGAGGAACGTGGCTTCGCTTTAATTGATGATGTAAGGTGCTGTACCAATTTCAGCATTTCGAATGGAAAATCTTCACACGATAGAAATGTTTATCTTCAAAACAGTGATTTTCAGCTCACTGAAAACATATTAGCTGCGGGTATGTCTACTTACGCCCATTTGCTATATCTGACTTTTAACATATGAACTGATGACCATCTTCAACCAAACCGGTTTCACGCTCCTTGGAATTAGGTTGTTAGAAACAACCTAACGGAGGTAAAAGCTGGTAGTCAGCTTGTAGAGTTAAAGAACTAATATCCACCCTGAACTCCCGGACTTATAAGCAACCTCGTGAAGCCACCCTCAAGCCTTACAGTCGTTAACTATTAAGGTTGTGTAGTGTCTCGCTGAAGACGGATGTTAATAAGGAACTTAGAAAGCTCCAGAAGTGTTCAGTACTTGTCTATAAATACAGCGAGAATCACTTGAAATTTAACTTTAAATTAATTTCACTCCAGTGATAAATACTAGGTTTTTACGTCGTGCAAAACACTGGGCTATAGTTTCACTCTAATTGGAGTCCACCAGTAATCCATGAACCCATACATACCGGGATTTACACCGCGACCGTCGTGTGCATAAGAACATGGCGTTGGCCTTAACGCCAATAATTTCACAGTAGGCGTGACCATATAATCATGCTTAAGAGTTCAATTACAACCGTATATGAATAGTGTTCAGCTTTCCCAGTCAATACGAAAGAAAGCTGCCAATTTGTTCACTTAATTCGATAACCCCTTTAAAAGGAACTTTTCAATCAGAATGAAGATAAGGACCTCATTAAACCAAGTGGGTAAAATATATAATAATGAACATGGTAAGGGGATTCGGACCATTTCAGACTAAAACACTGAGCCTCTCGTTTATGAATGGACATTCAAACTATTGTGAGGGTCTTAGTGATGTATTCATCACGTTAGTTTCGTATACATTAAGGTCATAGTGTCAATTCCGGTCGCTATACTGACTCATACTGATATACGATTGAGTAAAATGCCCACACTACGTGGTGGGCACTTATCGTGACGTTTCGTTCCCACACTGGGATCCACTTTTAACGCTTAACACTCATTAGATGAAGATACAAAGTTTGGCAAAATTACGCTGCTAAACAAAAAGGCGCATGTGAAACGGTGCAGCGAGTAACATTTGAACAGATAATCAAATCGATCATGTGTATTTTGGTGACAAAACGACACTTGCTGTGGACAGAACATAGGTGGTTGTTTGACTACACTTCCGAGTAATGGACAGGTAACCCCCTCGGGTTATCACGATACACCGGACACTGGAGAAGACATTCAGAAAAGAAATTAGGAGTGTGATGTCTGACGACCATGCAAATGGGTTGTGCTGGAGCACGGACGCAAGAGAAGATGGGGAAAGGCCTGACAAATATGTGAACAGAAGGTACTCAGTCAATTTTCCCTAGCTAAAACATGTTGAGCTACCACTGTACCTGAAGCATTAACACAAACTCCGCACAAACGTAAAAAACACAGACATGTTTAGTTTATTAAACCTCAGGGTATCGCAGGGCGCGCTGCCTTCTATTAAGAAACAGAGGGCTGAATATATTAGTGGAATCGATCCTTTGATTCATCTTCAGTAGGTACCCAGAGTTTAAGCGAGATGGATGCCGGTCTCCTAATGACATTTGTATAGCTATATCAGTGGTTAGGTTTTGTGGCCACTTATGAAGTCAACATTACATCAGATTTTGAAAGGTTGACTGAATTTCCCTAGGCGACACTTTGAAATTTTGTTAAGGGTTGTGACCTGCACGGAGAAATGATTTGGCAGTACATTTTTCTCTTTCTCGATCACACTAGCATTTTGCTTGTTTTTGGGACTGCGCAAAAATATGCTGCACAAACTCGTAAAATGACTGTTCTCAGAAGTTTCAACTTTTCGCAGGAACGTCTGCTTCAACAGCACACCTAAATTGATGTTAGTAAAAATTTATTTTCATGACATGGCTTTTTTTTCTCTGTAAAAATTAGTTGATGGCTGTATTCACTTTGAGACCACTCGAGCACCTGGCAATGTGCTATTCGACCATTGTTGAAACTCGTGCACAAATTAGTGATTGCGTGAATCAGCCTGACAAGTGAGCCATAGCTTGTTGACTGAACAGAGGCTCCAAAATTGTAATAGCATGTATTCCACCTTTTAGTGTAATTTTGATACTAGCCAAACCGTATCTTGCTTAAGTCAGTGTACCAATATATAAGCGAATTCTTTGGTGAGATAGTTTACATACATTGTATTCAGGGAAACAATTTTTTGTAACTGGCCACACTCTGTTATGAAATCTTCGGCTAAAAGCTAGGCCGACGAAATTTTCATACCAACTATATCAATCCGACATAATCAATGCCTCTCAAAATACAACAGTGCACTGTTTAGTTTGCTGACACTTTATCACATAAAAGCATCTGTTTCTACTTATGATTTCATAAACGGCCTTTGAGAGTAATTCAGCCGTCTCGGTAGCTTGACATGACGTGGGGATGGAGATCGGGTGATCAGCGGTCATATGTGTACATAGATATTCTATTCTCACTTGTCTACCATCATGCCCACGTTACAATATGGTTTAGCTACAGGTGCGCCTATGAACCATCCACACTAAATGCTGGTGCGGGAAATATTTCACAGGTGACGTGTTCGTCGTCTCAACAGAGTGCCGTTACCCAGAGAACAAACAACATGAGATTAGTGAGCTTTAACGTCTTTAGTCCATTTCCACGAAAAACACATGCCTTGTAAGGTGCGCGCTAGCGGGCATATCTCACAAGGGAGCTGATTCAGCTGAGAGTATGTGGGTGGGATCGTCTGAGAGCGATCGGGTAAATATCGTATTCATTGGCGATTGCAGAGAGATAACCGCATCCGTATTTTCTTCAAACGCATATCGCCATCTATGTAGCAGCGTTTATATCACCATGTCAGGGTCTGCTCTCCGGATAAAAGGTTACACAGGCCGGACGAGCAAAAATTACTTCGAGTGTAGGCGTAATGTCTCCTATCAAATGTAGATAACACGCGTGCCCAGTCTGTTATAACATTCCGTATAACCGTGAGGACTGACAAACTGAAAGAAACCGATAGTTAAGTTTGAAAGACTAATCCTTTTACAACGACCGCTGGTCGTACACTCTTTTACTTACGAAACTACACTTTCAAACTGTATACCAGTAAGCTCTAAGCATGCATTCAAGAGCTAATACTTTCGAATTTGTGCTATAGCATGTCTCCGCAAGGTGGGAGATAACGATCTGCCATGACGATGGAACTGTTCTTGGCACCATCAGATGTAGACGAATAAGAAACATCACCCCCAAATAGGTTTTTTATAATTACGATGATTGTGAAAAGTTTTCTCGTGACATTTTTCTCATGAAGATGAAATGCTGTTTAAGTGTGCTCTGGAGAAACACTTCTAAAATGGGACTACATGCTAGATGTTCCTGTCAGATTCCGTAACGAACTGTCAGTAAAGTTAGATCTGTTCATTTTGGTGATTCCTAATCGCCACGTTTGGAAGAACTTAAACATCATGCATGAATGTAGTAAATGCTCATTTTCAAACCCTTAGAGCCTCTTTTCTCAGAATCAATAATTTCACCAGTTCCTTGACGGAGTTGATAGATAAGGTACAGATGATCAGTGTTCACTTATGTCGACCTGCAAAAGAAACCTTATCCTGGGCAAATTTGTAAGCTACGAAAATGTGTGACATATTGGAGTGCCCATCAAGCTTCCTCTACCACAGTTTACAGACTTCAGTCAGGTCGAGAAATCCATAATTGATTGGATCACTTGGACGTTTGATATCAAAAATGAGAACGGTTATTTCGGCGGATGTTCGATTCAGGAAGTGCGATTAAACATTTATTTTGCTTAAACATGCTTTCGTTCTGTTTTTCAACTCACACTTGTCAGATTCACATTGCTGGTGCTAGTTTTTATCAATATGAATGGTCCTATGGTCCCGCCAGTTATATTCAACTTTGAAACCAATCCCTAATCATTGAAGATAATTTTACTTTTGGTGATATCATTTTCTACTTAGGTAGAGGAAACTTATAAGCTTTCTATTAAAATGACAGTTGAATAGATTTTAAGTAGGTTTCCTTCATCTCTTTACATTTTCACATTTGGTTTGATTCACCTTTTAAAAGATAAGGCAATTTTGCTGACTTGCTTCACAGTTCGATTATGTTAAAATTGACTCCAACTTTTTGCGTGATGTTGCTTAATTAAAAAGTTGATAAGTAATATAGGTGTAACCGATTGCTCTTCACTAACAAGACCATCTTAGTTGAACTAAAGGAACCGATGGGATTGGGAGTGAATTTCTGTTTGATCAGCGGGCGGTAACTTCAAACGGCCCTCGTGTTTACAGTTTGCGTGACTATCATATAAGGACAGATCATTATTTCGTAATTATATTTTCAGTTATACGAAGAAAATATCGGTGAAAAGGCTCATTTCCAATGTGAACATGGTGTAGCAAAGATTAACCAGGTTAACACAGCACAAACTAGATTAACTCCAACTCAAACATTAAGTTTTGATGTAAAATGGACTTACAAGTAACAGTNCTGGGCAAATTTGTAAGCTACGAAAATGTGTGACATATTGGAGTGCCCATCAAGCTTCCTCTACCACAGTTTACAGACTTCAGTCAGGTCGAGAAATCCATAATTGATTGGATCACTTGGACGTTTGATATCAAAAATGAGAACGGTTATTTCGGCGGATGTTCGATTCAGGAAGTGCGATTAAACATTTATTTTGCTTAAACATGCTTTCGTTCTGTTTTTCAACTCACACTTGTCAGATTCACATTGCTGGTGCTAGTTTTTATCAATATGAATGGTCCTATGGTCCCGCCAGTTATATTCAACTTTGAAACCAATCCCTAATCATTGAAGATAATTTTACTTTTGGTGATATCATTTTCTACTTAGGTAGAGGAAACTTATAAGCTTTCTATTAAAATGACAGTTGAATAGATTTTAAGTAGGTTTCCTTCATCTCTTTACATTTTCACATTTGGTTTGATTCACCTTTTAAAAGATAAGGCAATTTTGCTGACTTGCTTCACAGTTCGATTATGTTAAAATTGACTCCAACTTTTTGCGTGATGTTGCTTAATTAAAAAGTTGATAAGTAATATAGGTGTAACCGATTGCTCTTCACTAACAAGACCATCTTAGTTGAACTAAAGGAACCGATGGGATTGGGAGTGAATTTCTGTTTGATCAGCGGGCGGTAACTTCAAACGGCCCTCGTGTTTACAGTTTGCGTGACTATCATATAAGGACAGATCATTATTTCGTAATTATATTTTCAGTTATACGAAGAAAATATCGGTGAAAAGGCTCATTTCCAATGTGAACATGGTGTAGCAAAGATTAACCAGGTTAACACAGCACAAACTAGATTAACTCCAACTCAAACATTAAGTTTTGATGTAAAATGGACTTACAAGTAACAGTAAATTGTACAATGCGTGGAATTTCTCCGTTGGGTTATTTGCCGAAGAAAGCGTGCACGGTCACATGTTTCTCTTTCCCTAACCTTCTTTAAACACCACTTTGCAGTATCTATCGAATGAGATGGCGGGAAATTCGTTTGGCATTTACTCACAAACTGTGCAATTTTTAAGTATTGTTCTCAAAACGATAATTGTCATCACACTGTCAACAGTTCACAGTTGAAAGATAAATCTGTACAAGATATAAGTTAATCAGATAGAGTTGAATGTAAATAAATGTGAAATTTGCTGTGATGTAAAACGAGCTGGTCTGCGTCTTACTTATGATTAAATCCGTAAAATTTAAGACATTGAAACAAATGAGTAAACCATTGTGCGATTCTCGTACATTAACTTAAAACAACCTCCACATATCTAAACATTGTAGCAACAAATTCAGAAGGGCATGAAATAAAGAGACTGTGAGTTTATTCGGCATTGCCTTTGAGGAACTAAACAGCGCGCAGAGATTGACTTTGTTGGGTACAACACTCAGATTTTTTGCGCACAACAATTTTTGTTTTGAAGATAGCCAAAATTCCTTCAATTAAATGGCCGTTGAGAAAGGAAATCGAATGGTTCGCAGCAAGTTGAGCAGCACTTGCAGACAATAAACAACAGAATTTTGCAATTTAAGGCAGGTGCATTTTGTAGTGTACACATTTGTGTTCGCATGCATCAGTATTCAGACACCAGTCGTTGAGCTGACTGTAATTAAAAAGGATCACATATTATCAAAACATCAACGAAATTTCTAGAAAGCCATTCGGAGATGTTAATGTCAACATCTCGAAATACCATTGTAAATAAAAGACAATGTTTGTGTGAAGTTGCCTACTAAATAGCCAGCAAGCTCAACCTCTTTCTTCCAGTAACTGAGGCGTAATTAATCTATTGCCACATATTCATTGCTCACACTTGATAACAAATAATAAAACCAACTCCCTTGCATAAAACTAAACGGTACATCCTCTTGAGTTGTTCACCTTTAACAAATTTCTTGTTGTTTCCTTTAGCGCCAGAAATCAGAGAAATTTTTTCCGCAATTTATTCTCTAAATTTAAGTCGGTTGGATAATCAGTCACGATTGTCTTTCAAAGCCACTCTAGTACGGTCAGCAAATTTGTCTCTCAAGCTTACAGAGAAAACGGATCCACTTCAAGGCTGTGAGAAGGAGGGTACTAAATTCAGGCACCCATGAAACGCAGCATAAACCTACAGATTAATCTTTTGAAAAGGCTACCTGTGAAGCCCCTAAATTAGTCGGACGCAGGTGATTTGGTTACATTTGATCTATTGATGATGCAATGACAGGGAAGCTGGCGGACAGGCTAAACGTTTTCCCGAAGAATATTCATTTATCAAGTTTATTAGAGGGGCCAGTTGCCTTGGTTAGCTTCATCTCATTTTTGTTGTCATGGACTCTGAAATTTCCGTACACTCCGTAAACACAGGAGGCAGACGAAAGTTCTACGTTCCTAGCTCCACTAACTTCGTAAGACGCTTTTAAGTGATACATATTTGGATTTGCTAACGAAAGACTAGGAATTGGGTAATTTAATAACGTGAAACACTAATATCCGAAACTAAGTCGGAAGTAACTAACTGATACAAATAAGAGCCTCAATACCGTAACCAAGCGCCAAAGTGGTTTCGTCCACTGTAATGGTGCACATAAACTGTTAAAAAATGCAATTTAACATTCGCTGGGCCTCCTTTGATTTCAAACATCACACTATCAACCTCAGTGAAAAATTTACTTTAAGTATACATGTTTGCTTTGTGATCGGAGCGAACGGGAATATCTGACCATATGTGAATGCTCCATCACACTAAGTTCATCTGCAATGGATTCTATGGAACAGACAAATTTGAAACGGTGATCGCCACATTCAAAACTACGTTACTCAGTGACATATTTCTGTAGAAGTAAATTATCAAGTCGAAAAACTAACTTGGAATTAATCACTCCTCTGTTTGTGGTTTTGGGTCAGATAGGAATCTCCCATAGCTAGTTTTGGAGGAACCTCATTGAAACGACCATGGAATTCTCGTGATTATCGCAAACAAGTAGGCCAGAAACCTTTTGTACGATCTTTCGTTAACAAGGTGAGGCAGTAAAAACGATCAACTGGTACTTACGAATAAACTTTTGGTTAGAGAGCGTAATACATCCAAGTTGCGCTTACCAGTGTTCAAAAGAGTGTTAGGCAATTCACCAAACGTCGTTTATAGCTATAACGAACGATAGGCGAATGAATGGTAGCTGTGTTTAGCACATGTCTTTCCGAATCTAAACGTGTCCTGGGTGAACATAATATATGGTCATATCACATTCTCCTTTGTATGCCATCTGATCACTAACCTGTTATTGATGTACACTTATTGGTATCGGCAGAGTTAATTCGATGTGCATGGACATCAGCTAGTTTATTGCTAAATGGCTGAATGTCCGTCTTCGGCAGACAGATTGTAATTACACCACCAACTAGGGTAACAGTTTTCAAACTTTATTACTTGGTGCATTCCTTGTTGTACATCCACATTATATACACAATGACGACTTAAACGTGTTCCACTGTGCGATAGGTACATGAAACTTCGGCTACGTTTGGTATTAAGCCATCCCTGTGTTCTTGAACTGTGTGCTTTTCAGTCCACTGTTTTCAGTAGTTGGTTGAGAGGTTTTACAAGCAGTCCGTCCATATTCATAGATAAGTTAGTTCACCTCAAGCTCTTTTCAAAATGCAGCAGAGTTACATCAGCATTTTACAGTGGTAGGCTTGGGTCAACTAAATGAATAAAACAGACAACTCATACAGCTGGTTGTCTTTTGCAAAAATTGTTTGAAAGGCCTTGTCTTAAATCGTGAGCACAATGTTTGTGTTCGGAAGAGCCAACATAGTCGAGGACGTCCAAAAAACCAGAACTTTCCTACGTTTCCAACCTCATCTCTCGTATGCAGTACATGTGGGAAGGGAATATCGGTTTTTTCACAAATTCACGGAAATAACTGCAAACCGTTTACTGGTATCTCAATCCCAAATAAACTGGTCTACTAAGAAAACGATGGAAACAACAACAAGGCAGGGCATATCTTCGATGGTACACTAGCATAAATTGTGTGTATGATCGTCAGCATCGAATTTACAAATCACGGCCTGTCCGCCAATCCAACAGTGCAACAGGTGTACACGGAAATTTAGTGCAAACAAATCAGCAGCAACCATTAAAATTTCGTAACCACTGAACTTATAACGTATCTATCGATCATGATGAGCACAATGTCGAACACTTAACAGTTGCAAACTAGTTGTGAATATCTCAACAGCTAACACGTAACAAACAAAAGTGGTTCGTGAAATGGATTGTTATAGGGAGTTTTTAAAGCCAGGTATAAACGCGAAGCTTAACACCGGCCAATATCTTTCAGCGTAAATCAGTATGAACGTCGAAATCACAAATGAAATCACTGGTATCTCGATAACTAAAGACAGTGAGCAATAGTTGAGTGACTGCAGTAGTAGCAGCAAATTGAATTGTGACAGTATCTGTTGCCTACCGTTCGCAAATTAGAAATAAAATTCTTTGGTTTTCTTAGCTAGTTCATTTAGCACTAAAGTGTTATGCTGTTGAGACGTTTCATGAGGAGTAGAAACGTTGCCGTTTGGTGGTTTTCTGCTATTTTTTACCATTCTGATCGAGGCGGATCTCCGAATATGTTACTTGGCAGAACAAATATGTCTATCTCAAGGATGCGAGCACATTATCTGTTTTAATTTTATGTTAATTTTATTTTCTTGCTCCATAGGATCAGTAATAAACGACGCAGGGTAAATAGCCTCATTCTATAATTCTGAACTGTTTGCTGTTCCAACTTGCAGTTATGCGGTTCCAAACCGCCCTGTCATTTAGTTTTGTCTGTGCCTAAATCCACCTTTACCTCGCACCTCCGAGATAGTATGCTATTGTTGGTAATTTTAAATTTTTGTACACTAATGTAGCAGTCTGATGAAGTCACCTCGTGAAAATCATTTGCCAAAATTATTTCGGGTCTAACGTTGGATTGTTAGTCCGGAATTAGCTCACCCACTGTACACGACATTACATTATGTGAGAATTTGGGCTGGTGGGTTGTTTACCAAAAACGATGGAAGACATAATGCGAAATGTTGACATTTCGTTTAGTCTTTTAAGTCATCAATATATGAAATACGGATTAAAACAACAACAGAAACGGCTAACCATTTAGTTTAAATGGCTTGTCCTCAATCGCTGGAGAGACAAATGGCATGCCACCAGTTCATGCACACGCAGGGGGGGGGCAGCATGTACTTATTAACACTGTCTCGGAAAAAGTAAACAGTTTAGGATATCAATTGCACAAAACGTGAAACGAGTTGGCGAGATCAACAACAGGACCTGGTTCCATGATGTGCTTTGCAGTGGCTGAGGTCGAATTTCCGTTCATACGCCGTGTTGTCATTACCATCTCGCTGGCCATCCATTTAAGCAGGTGTTCAGTTATTGTTTTTCATAAACGTAGATCTGTTCTCCAGGTACAGACGTTACCGCAGCTGCAAGTGAACCGGTGGATTACACGAGATAGGACATTTCGGTAGTTCACTATTATGAATAAGCTGAGCGACACTCGTAGTTTTGAGTGGTAACCACAATTCAGACGCAGGATGAGTACGAGGTAGAGCGGAGGGTAATTTTTGAATTATGCCACTTGTGATATGGTCGACTTTGAACGATAGGTTCAGAATGACCTGGTTCTTGTGAATCGTACTCACAGTAGTCTGAATCGTTTCTTTCTGGCTGTTGGCATGGATGTACTCCTCGAGCTATCCGCTTGCAGACAGCACCTTCCTTAATCTCTGCTCTTCTGCTTGCAAACAGTTGTCGGTACAGACCTGTCAAGCATTGTGAAACAGGGTTACCACCAGACGCCGTTTGTAAATATTGGGTGCGAATACGGAAAACTGCAAGTACTTAACGCCTCCCGGTGCACTGGATGTTTAACCGAGTCATCCTGCCTCCTAATGAGTAGACTGTTCCGAAATGATAAATTTTTGTTTGTTTATTCTTCGGAGGAAACAGAAAGGCAGAATGAACCAATATAAAAGGGTCTAACAGTGAAAAACGATAAATATTGTTGGTAAAAATCAAGAAACAATTTACATATCACCATCCGCAGCGTCAGACATTTGCAATTCAACCATTCCTAAAAATACACCCGCAGGTGCTGAGACCAACGGTTTGCCCGTCGTTGCGCCATTATTTGTTTAGAAGATGAGACTCCTAAATCGAAAAGGATATTCCGCTTTCATAAAAGTGTAAATTCTCTGAGTTGATAGACCTGGATACGGGGGTGTATATTCTGAAGCGAAAGTAAATTACGCAAGTAATCAACTTCTCAGACGAGAAGGTTTGTAAATAAAGAGACAGCACCTGTAGAATACAGTCCTTGTCATCACAATGGTACATGCTCTAAAGTTTGTGCCAGTTCGGAATAAACTTTCATCCATCTCAATCCGAGGATTGAGAATGTTCACAAGCCGTATTGCGAGCTTTTGGAGTCCTGAGTTGTCCATGCACACAATGTGCCTTAACCAGACTGCGCACATGTGCTTTCGAGCACATCTTAACTCTGGTGTGTGGTGGCGTTTTTCTTCTCTGTTGTGGCCCGGAGGTGTTTCCACGTAGCACTAAAACCTGCAGCTTCTTTAAGATTTGTTCATCGATCAACTTACTGTCAGCCGTATTGTCTGTAAAATGTTTCTGTGTCCGCAAGGATACCTTCCGTTTGGGACTCAAGATCAGCTGTGCTCATGGCAACTTGACAAGAACCTTTGTCAACTTGGATGAAAACCACTTATTTCATTCATCGTAGTTGTTTCAGAGCCTCATACTGTTCAGATATAAAACACTATTTTTAATGCACAGGTGAAGGCAGAAAAGGTTGCGAGGTAGTGGTTAGTTGTTGAGCACTGTTTGGGTGAGCAGCTGGTCATAACTGTTTTAACACATATTTGCTGGGTTTTTACGAAACCCTC
>QNGE01007156.1:0-25130 GCA_008508345.1 Paragonimus westermani
TGAAGATATTATTGGATTTAATCGTTGCGTACTTAACATCAAGCTGTGTGAAGGATACCATGCTGTTTCATCTATCAATTTTAAGTTCCAGAACATAGGGTCTGAGAGGAGTTCAACCAAACATAATTTGCTTATTAGCAAGGTTATTAGATATTTTGTAAATTGGGTTGGATTAAAATAGAGCTGTTAATACTAAGTTCACAAGAATATTACATGACCTTTCTAGCAAATTAGTTGTGTTTACTCACCTACTATGTTTATTCCCATATGGTAATCTCGAACGAGGAAGGCTCACACATACTATTCTCTTCTATGAGGAAAACGTTGCAGAAATGTGAGTGATGGAAAGTGGTACGACAAGCTTTGACTCACAGTGAGCAACAGTGCACTTTAAACTGAACATATTAACTCAGGTTGTCGTTCGCTGCCGAGTGTGATAGTCGTCTTCAGAAGATCTGAGAAGTGCATGTATGTCATATTGGTTCTATAAGAAAGTGCGATGATTTGCCTTTCATTGTAATGATGTTTACAGGTTGATTCCATTTGCTTACCAACTGGACGTCTTGAAATACCCCACGAATGAGCGGTACGAGAGCTCAGAGATAGGTGGCAATTAATTTTATCAAACCACGCAAGTATTCAAATGAACATAAACAAGTTTCTGATTGAATGACAAGAAGTTCGTAGAACTGAGCAGCGAAAGTACTTGTGATGCAATCCCCACGATCTGGTGACTTCCAAGCGCACGCCTGGATTCATGTCTGACAGGTCAATTAATCTTGGAAGATTAAACGATTTTAAATTGAGCTTTTTATTTTCATTTAACAGCCTACCAAAGAAAACCCGAATCCATTTAATTTCCAGGACGCATAGAAATACATCCGTTTATCAACAACACTAGGAAATTCTTTAAATGCGCATCAGGCATACTTAAGCACTACAAACGTTATCATCCATTTATTGCAACCGTTGTCCTCTTCAAAACTGTCAAATAGTAAGTAAACTAGCAGTAAATTTGGTTAGCTGCTATCATCGGAGCGGGTTTGATTGAGTCATTTTATACCTCTCTAAAATGCGCTATTGTTATACGCTCCAGATACTCACTTTGTTGAATGAATGAGTAATCGGTTACTTTCACTTAATAACTGAACGTGTTCATGAGCCCAGTGACATTGTGAACGGAACACAGATCGTACACTGAACAGTAGACGCTATTACTTGGATAGTTTGCGACGGACGGGTAATTAAACCTACCGATTGCCTGCATGTTGATACGATATTGGCCGGTACATCTTTTCATACCGTGATTTGCAAAGCGCCACTTAATCCATTGAATCCAAAGTCGGTTATTACTCCTAAGAACTCATAAGCGTCCTGCCATCTGGTGACTTGGCAGCGCTTTATTTAGCAACATCACAACACTTAAGTTGTCCAGTGCTCTCCACTAGCAAGCAGCAGACCTGAAAATCTTCCATTTGCCAGGAGGAATTTCGTCATTGCACCTGATGCTAATTCAGAGCGTAACTTGGCATCTGTGCAATAAAATATTGTTTAAAAGCATATTTGTGGTATCAACTAGTTAAGTCTTTTGGAATCAAGTTTGCTTGATTGTTTCCTCTAACAAGCTGTGAAATCTGGTCGTTTAGATCACCTTTTCCTTTGCTGTATACACAGTTCACACATATGGTTTGAGACTACACCATATCAGTCATTATATTCTTCTGATTAACTGACACTCAAATCAAAACGAAAACTTGATGATGTATTAACACATTGTTAGGTACACATATTACCACGCAATGTTAACCCCAAAAGTGGCTTTTTTGCAAAAATCTTTAGAAATATATACCAGCAGTCAGTTATGGTGCCCAGTCTCAGTAAGCCACCAGTCACTGGATCAACACTAGTGTGTCACCTCTTACGCATGTTACAATTACGGATCATCAGGTCCAGATGTCTGTGGTCGTCTTCTTTGAAGATTGTTTTCTCCTTCTCTTTCCGCAGCACTACCATATTAACAGACCGCCGATAAACAGTACCAAGATGCGGTGCTTATTTAAGACAGAAAAACAGTGGCAAACGAGGCAGCATCAAGACGATTATGCGGTATTTGTGATATAACCGCAATTATCTCAAACCCGCCTTCTTTAATTATTGCCAGGCTGTTAAGGTGTCATACAAGCAGCTACCCAAATTTCCGTACTGTTATTGACATGCTTTTCAGTCGAAAATTACAATCAGCTTAAAAATGGACTAAAAGGGGGGTAAATAATGTATGAGCAAAGCACACAAATTTGTGTTACCGTAAGTTAGTTAATGACAGGCCAAATGTTACATACAACCCTCTTCCGATAGTTAGATTTACGTGTAAAAGGACTAAAAGTGACCGTTACTCAACCAAAACTGATTCGATGGTGCTACCAAGTTAGTGAGACAAGCTGGGTTGTTTGTATAGCCAGCAGATTGGCTGTCTCGCATACAGTGGACCCAAAACCAAAAGGACCAACTTTCGGATGCTAAACGACAAGTTATCTGCTAAGTATGAAGAAAGTGGAATTTCGGTCGTAACATAGTTTTTTAATCTTGATAATATTGTATATTTGATGTTTTCTTGAAAATACTCTCTCTCGGGGAATTTCTCAAGGGATTAAAGAACAGCTGTACTCCTGATTGGATGTACGAGATTCAACTTTTTATGAAATCCTCTCGACCGAGCTATACTGAAGTCCCAAAGTAGCCCATTCTTCGGATAGAATGCCAAATGCCACAACTATAGGTGTGCTTATTTCTACCAGAATTACAACTTGATAGTATGGCTTGATGAATAATCCATATCGGGAGAAATTTTCTATCACAAGTGAACATGCAGGTGCCAGGGTTTTTAACAAACAAAAAGTACTGTTATTCTACAGTCACATTAGCTAGTACCAAAGCAAACATTTGATGACCGTTTTAAAAAAAAAAGCGAGTATTGGTTTCTATAATTTGGTTTGACTGTTCACCAAACTAGAAAATAAGATTGCTGACTTCAAAAAAGTTCAACGGAACCCAATAATAGAAGCAGATGTTTACGCCTCAACACTTTAGCCTGAATTTTGACAAGTGCGCTATTGGTTTTTAAGCGCATAACCTCTTACTGTATCTGGACTTCATCAAGATGACAAATTTTCTGAAACGGTCTGGTACGGAATTGGTGAGGCGTCAACATATAGCATTAAATTTTGTCCACTCAAACAGAATCTTGAACGCTCCAATTAAAGTCTTCTTTGCTGAAGTGTCGTTAGGTCTTATTTCACTCGAGGATAAAGGATTTTTGCTGACATATGTTTTACGACATCCTGCAGTACATCTGGTAGTTCATCTCGCACCATATGTAGCTAACCCTGACCACATAAATAATTGCAATGTGAGGAACGTAACTTGATTCTCTGTGACTAAGGGTATTGGCAGAAAATAACGATTTCCCCAAACATCTACCGTCTGAGTATCAGACGAAAGTCTGGTCTTATGATACTAATGCATTAAGTATTGTTGGTCTTATGAATGTTGAAAATCCCATATATGGGTCCATCATAAAACGTTGCTCAGAATGAGAGATTGCTGTAGACATATTATTTTGAAAGTCGACTTCAATTCTTCAATTGAACGTTCGCTATATATATTTTGTTTGTCTTGATCATCGAACAGGACAGGCGACGTGTTTGTCTGTAAAAAAAGCAGACCACTACAAAGGCGGCAGAAAATCAGTAGACCCTCCGAAAAGTAATAAAAGTCCTCCTCTGTTGCCTAGCAATCAGCCTTCATTCACTTTGTGCGAATGACTTAGGAAGCAAAACTAATTCTGTGCGTTCTGAACTGAGAGAGAGGGAAAGCTAGACAATTTTGAAATCTGATAGCAGTACTACAGTTTTCTCAGTGGTTTAGACATAAAATCGCTATTTTATCTATTCTGCACACTTCATTCCAATCAAGCTGATGCAGTCCAGTTTTTTAACTGGTAGTCCAGAAGATGATAATCCGACGCACACACCTACTTCCTGAATGTATTTCTAGACATAACGAAGTAAGCTGCTTCACGTCTTTTTACAATTGAACCCGGAACCACAACCTTTTCGAGTAAATATTGCTAGTTTACAGGTAAGTATTAATCAGTTGTTTAGCAATTAACGATTAACTTCGAAGAACAACTGATTCCACCTTTTTCACGTATCATTGGGAAATCATTCATAAAGTACTCTATTTCTTGATGACATAAAACAAACTTGAGTTGATTTCACCCTTAACTTTAATGCACGATGAACTTGCTTCGCGCTAAACGGCTTTTTATACTCGTTTGATTCTGCAGACTACATGTTTGTTTTCTACTCTCAAGATAAAATGTGACCTACAGAATCCACGTTGTTTAAAACAAGCAGTGTATGTACTATAATTAATACTCAAACCAGCTTTTTGGTATCATAGAAGAAAACTGCAGAACACTTAACAAGCTGATGTCCGAATAGAAGTATGACAGTTTTGTAAAGTGGCTTCAAAGTGACTTACCAATACAAAGCTGGTGTCATATTGCATTCGGTATAATTCCCCAGTAAAAAGTTTGTTCTACGAAGTTTGACGATGCCTTCAACATCAACAAAATGCCAGCCAGCGTTTAATTGAATTTGTCTTCACGCCCAAACCTTCAACGGAATTCTTATGCCGCATACACCTATACTTTATCTTGTGGAAAAATTATGATGGTAACGGGAACTGGCATCACGTTTTTCGAAGTTTATGAAAAACTTCAGGAGTTTCTTTCAGTTCGTCAGTTAAATGGTACCCCGACTAAATTCTCAGGCAAGTTACCTTCCGGCGACTGAATTGAAGCCGTGCATACCACCATTCAACGTCGATCGACCTGAGGTAGTCCACGCACCGGCCATTAGACAAGGTGCAAGTTGAGTTTCCATTATGACAACCTTGTGTTACAACTGTGTTCTGTCTAATACAGTGATCCCGTTTAATTGCGCAACGCTTTTTTTGTAAAAGTTTTATCATCCGATGCCGGGATTACTAGCACCTGAAAGTAATTATACTACGATAGACCCGTCTGCGTTCCAGTATGTATTGCAGCTTTGTTCAGATTTATTGTCAGATGACGCATATCTCATATGTTGGCGAAAATCGCAGAGGGAGTACAATCATTTAATTCAATGAGTATTGAGGTAAGTAATTGGATATGGTGTTTGGATATATCAAAGGACCTGTTAGATTTCTGAATACTGAAAGCTAATCTAATTGCTTTAAGCGTGCATTGTTTTATTACACATTCTAGTTTCCACCAGTTTCTTCCTGTTCCCTCAAGTGTTTCACTGCCTTAACCCATTGATTGTTGTGAACATTTTCATAAATGTGCACAACTTCTCCAAACGTTTTCACTCAGTTTGAGGTCAGTTTCACTTCAAACACTTTACTAATATATATATATAACATAATGGTATGATAGGATATATATGAAGTACATCATATATAATATATGGTATAAAATTTAACATAACTTCTTCAAAGAGAATGGTAGCTCACCTTGAATCATTTGTTGTCAACAACTCACAGGTATATTTGCTAGCAGATCTGGCCAGTAGACATTTCGGACCATGCAGTTGTCAATTTTTTCTCACACTGATCATAATAAAACAAAAACGACAACAAAAGTTTTATTACCGTCGCAAGGTGACGTCCTGAACAAAATGATAAAGAAAGAATAGGTTTTTCTTCTAAAAGTTCAGTTTGTGTTCATTCTGACTTTCTGTCTTAATTATACGTTTGGGTGATAAGCTGTACAGTTTGCTTGATACCATGTGTCCTCTGCGTTCTTGTTTTGTTTGTGAGGGTTGATCCTCAGACACTATTCCCGAAAGATTTTTGAACAGCATAAACGCGAAATTCAAGAAAAGTGCACGCAGTAACAAAAACTTTAACCTGAAACCCAAAGTGAATTTTCTTGCTTTACATTATCGAGTGAAAACCCGCCGCAAAATCTAGAACGGCTAGGTTACTGTCACGCGGAATGACACGCAGAAATGTCACGCAGAAATGACTTGGCGTGAGTCTGCACTTCACAGTAATTTAGACTTCATCTCTGCAAATTTTGCCCAGCTGTTACGCAGTGAAACACGGAGACACACTGCAACTTACATTGGGTAAAACAGGGTACGTTATTCCATTGCCAATGACTCCAGAGACTGTGAAAGAGCAGAATGTGGGCATTTTTCAGGCTGCAGCCTAGGAGCATCACAGCTTGCGATAGCTGATTGTCAGTGAGTTTTCAAAGTCGCCCAAATTGGAAAGATATTTGAGTTCACTTGTCAACTCATTGCACTTGCACACGCGATGTTGGAGGTTGTTGAGGTGCTTGTCTGTCTTACTCACTAACTTTTGTATTCTATTTAAAACATACGCAAGGTATAGCACTATTTACCGGCACCAACCTAGCGGCTACTGCGCCTTCTTATTATAAGCTGTTGTATAAACCCATCTCCTAACAGTGTTAGCCGGCTGGTTCGACTCGTTCAGTTTTACAGTCTTGGACTGTCAGGCGCGTTTGAACTAAATTCAAGATGCAGCCTTTCAACACACTTCTCTTCGCATTATACCAGACTTGTGGACGTTACCTCGGACTCGGTTCAGCTTAATTTTACCATAAAAGTTGCCTCAGAGTTCCACTTCTCAGGATTAACCATTTTGTTCGTCAGGTAGACCAATTTCACCAAGCCAGTTGGTTGGGATAACACACTCTAGAACTAACTACGTTCATATGCGTTAATGTCTTCATTCTGTTCCAATTCTGTTGAATTGGTAGATTTTACACCCAATTACATATAGTTTGACACATTCTGTTCGTCTTAGCAATATTTTTACCAGAGCTATAATGTCTTCTATGCATGTGACTGGTGTTGAGGCCTAAAGACCTTTGTATTGTCTCTCATTTTGTAACCTCACGTGTGCTTCGGCAACATTTGTTGTTTTCCTGCAGTTTTCCTTCATCTCTTGAAGGAAGTAAGTTAAGCTTCTGTTCCATACCGTGCTTTTGTAACGGTTATTGTAGTGCTTGTTCTAATCTTTTTGAATTCACATTATTTTTGGAAGGTTAAAACCTGTGGGTTATTTACCCCTAACTTACTGCGCAGTCTTAACCATTCGCGTTACATCGGAATTTTCTCTTGTTCATACTGACTCCAGATGCGACTCAGTAGGTTCGCGCACTTGCTTGTAGCTCGTCCTTTTCCAGTTATCTAATATGGTTTCTTACTACTTTTGACAGTTTTACGAAGTGATTACGATGAATAATGAGGCGTTCCATATAACGAACCCACTTAAGATTTGGTAATATGGATATGATATATTGACCTGAGAAGCATTAAACAACTCCTTGCGTCAATCCAAGTTGTTCAATAAATGTTTAGGAAAATTGCTGTCAGTGATGAGCAGTCGAAGATTCAATCGATTTTGAGTCGAGCATCACTCACTCACCGGTAATCTGAAATATCGCATAGAAGATTCAATGAGATCAAAGATCAACAGGACAGTTGATGTCTCCTGTCGAGACGATGGGGCAACCTGATCATCGTTCACAAACGAAAGTAGTTGAGCGTTCATATACGACAACTCGGTCGTGCCTAGTATGAATTCAGAGGCACGGTGGTCAACACAGTTGCCTTACGGAAGTGTGCTCGGAGTTCTGATCCAGGCAATGGCAAGAATATGCACTACAAAGGGGATCTAATGAAAGCAAACTAGTCCATTGTTTCTTCTCAAAACAGGCTGGCTTAAGAGTACCTGAATGCGATCAGGTGCAGTTGCTGTTCAACTCGAAGATTTTCTAACTAAAATACTGTGTCCGTTGGTTACACTTAGCCTAATAAACACAACTTTTTACATGGCTTCCGGCTATCAGATATGTCCACCCAGCAGGCTTTCAGTATAATTTGTAATACCGTCAAGTAAGCATATCGGACGCGTATCACCAAATGTTGGCGAGTAATCGCACATCAATTGAGACAACACATTAAGAAGTGAGAAGACGAAATTCGTATAGTTTTCTCCGGAGTAGTCTTCTGTAAATTCAAATCACACATGGACACAACTAATTTTAAGCGAGTCAGAATCCCACAGATTGGAAGTTAAGGTTTAAGGCGCTAAACAGATGGACACAAAAACTGGAAATCATATTGTAGGAATGCTCACTACCACGGTGTCGAGGCATACTCTAAACAAGACAGAGTCGAAGTTCCTGACGCGATCTCAGTGATTGTTCCCAAACGTATACTACAGTTTGCTGAGACTTTGGCAGTCAAACGTCATAATCCCTCCCTTTTTGTTCGAAAGCAAATAGTGTTGACTTTGCAACTACCCTGGTAGTTGGCATTCCAACAATATGATTTTCAGTTTTTGCGTCCGTCTGTTTAACCTCTTATGCGTTGACTTCAGCTCTGGGAAATTTCGGCGCGCTTAAAATTAGTTGAATGTCCATGTGTGATCTGAATTTATGAAATGTTACTCCGGGGAACATGACATGAAGTGCGTCTTCTCATTGTGTTGTTCAAGTTCTTCAGCTGAACGAATTACTTCACATGTTCAAAACATTTGACGAAATGTAGTTGACTCGTGGAGTGTCTTGGTAAAATTGTGTGTAAAATCGCGGCCACGGAAAAGGAGTATTGTGAAAATCCGCTCTAACAATGGCCAACCTAAAATTTAATGCTTCCATCCCAAGGGACTTTTTGGAAAGTGTATCAGAAAAATCTGCGGTCTACTTTGAATGGCATTTCATCTTGTGAACCAAATTCTCCAACAACATTTCAGTCACAAATTTGTGAATGTGATATATTTGACTCGGACACTCAACGGAACTGCACACTGTTCGATACACCTTGTTTTTCGGGGAACTGCGTGGCCTCAGTATTAAAGAATATTGGCCATTGGGCAGCAACAATAAAGCCATACTCACACGGCCATAAGATAATTCACACAAGCAGCTGCGCGCACACACATGTGCCTGCTTGATGAAGAAGCGATATTGAGTCTATGTAGCTTACAGTGAAGATAGAAACGGTACTTAAGAGGTGATTTGGCAGATTAAGTGAAAACGCCTGGAGTTATCGACTGTTTTCTATCTACATAGCCTACAGCAAGGAATGGTCGCATCAGTTTTTGTCCCAGGTGATTGCCAACCTTCCATGTGTAAATTAATTTCATGATATCACCTCTAAACATGAGAAGAAAGCAGAACTTCATTAAACACGTTTTTAACATTATAAAGTGAAACTGTTGGAGGAATGAAAGAAGGTTGTGCACGTAACTTGAGCCACAGGCAAATGTTTGGTCGGGAGAGCTTGTTGTAAGCTAGGTGGATGGCTGGCCCTAGTGACTAAGTTTTGACTGCAACTATAAAGCAGAAATTCAATTTCAGGTTACATCCCCTTATTTCGTATAACACTTCTTAAGTTTAGTTTAAATAATGTGGATTAAACCAGGTTGTTTAAAATTTAAGATTAATAGTCAATATACCGTGAACCGTAGTGTGCGTACGCGACAGTTTACTTCGGTGTTTTGGATTGTCAGCAGGGTATTGCAAAATGTCACATTGGGCTTTTATGATGCGCTCTTTGGTAAACTTAAATGAAGTCTAAATGTAAGGAGTAATGAAAAAAGCCTTCAGTTTAATACATTGTTGAAGGCACAGTATCATTCGATTTGGGTTTAAGGCAACAATATGATTCCTATAAATACAGATATTACTTTTTTCGGATGACTGCACAATTTTCCCTCAAACGACATTACTTATGAGAGGATATCAGCTCCACTTTCTTTAAACCTTAGGAACGTTTTGTATCTCGAAAATCTGACTCTGATTCTGTTTCCACTCGCATTCTAGTGGAAGTATGCGATCCTCGGCAAACTTAAAAAATTCACTGAGAATGGCCATGAAGAATGGCGGCTGAAATGTCGTACTCTTCGAAAGGCGATTTGACAAGCTTTCAACAGTGGATAAGGGAAAATCAAACATTGCTAACATTAGGGGATCTGTACTATGAACTTTTACTTGACATGTGCACACTAACACAAGTATCTCTTGAAATAGCAACCAAACCAATACGCACATTATCCGGAATTTGCCTTGAATTAACCCCAAGACCTGATCACTAAAACCTCTTCGAAATTAATGTCAGTTGCGACCGCTTTTCTTAACTTTTCCACGGATTGTATGGTCACATTTGTCCTTTTGTCACCAAGGCACAGTTCAACTGGAAATGTGGGTTAGTAAGAAAGTGAAAATGTGCCTTCAGGGTTGCATGAATTCATCGACAAAAGTTCTTGGTTTCTATGGGCAAGTGTGAGGAATTTAAGTTACCACCTATTTTGATGGTGCCCCATTTAGCAATTTCTGTTCTGGTTACCAAGAGCCCATTGGAAAATGCAGCAAAGTTATCGTCCCGCTGAAAACTTACCGCGCAAACACTGTAAGTTCAAGAGTAAGCAATGGGGCCATTTTTCGAAGTACTTTGTTCGAATGCGAAGCCAAACGTTTTGATCGGTCAGTGATTTCGTCCCAAATTCAAAAGGGGTTCTTCCTGCTGAAATACGCCATAGAGGCATAAGATTATGAAGTAGTTAACACAAGCTCAACACGGACTAAAGTGATTTATAATCCACTGTGACTACTTTTCACTGAGTGTACGCCGTATGCACCTGAAATTTATCAGGATATCAGGATTTGTTCACATGACCATTGTACTTCTAGCACCAGATCTACAAGCAGGTGAGATGTCACGAGCATCGAGGTGAGGTACAGACGATTCGACTGACTACTTNTGAAAGAAGGTTGTGCACGTAACTTGAGCCACAGGCAAATGTTTGGTCGGGAGAGCTTGTTGTAAGCTAGGTGGATGGCTGGCCCTAGTGACTAAGTTTTGACTGCAACTATAAAGCAGAAATTCAATTTCAGGTTACATCCCCTTATTTCGTATAACACTTCTTAAGTTTAGTTTAAATAATGTGGATTAAACCAGGTTGTTTAAAATTTAAGATTAATAGTCAATATACCGTGAACCGTAGTGTGCGTACGCGACAGTTTACTTCGGTGTTTTGGATTGTCAGCAGGGTATTGCAAAATGTCACATTGGGCTTTTATGATGCGCTCTTTGGTAAACTTAAATGAAGTCTAAATGTAAGGAGTAATGAAAGAAGCCTTCAGTTTATTACAATGTTGAAGGCACAGTATCATTCGATTTGGGTTTAAGGCAACAATATGATTCCTATAAATACAGATATTACTTTTTTCGGATGACTGCACAATTTTCCCTCAAACGACATTACTTATGAGAGGATATCAGCTCCACTTTCTTTAAACCTTAGGAACGTTTTGTATCTCGAAAATCTGACTCTGATTCTGTTTCCACTCGCATTCTAGTGGAAGTATGCGATCCTCGGCAAACTTAAAAAATTCACTGAGAATGGCCATGAAGAATGGCGGCTGAAATGTCGTACTCTTCGAAAGGCGATTTGACAAGCTTTCAACAGTGGATAAGGGAAAATCAAACATTGCTAACATTAGGGGATCTGTACTATGAACTTTTACTTGACATGTGCACACTAACACAAGTATCTCTTGAAATAGCAACCAAACCAATACGCACATTATCCGGAATTTGCCTTGAATTAACCCCAAGACCTGATCACTAAAACCTCTTCGAAATTAATGTCAGTTGCGACCGCTTTTCTTAACTTTTCCACGGATTGTATGGTCACATTTGTCCTTTTGTCACCAAGGCACAGTTCAACTGGAAATGTGGGTTAGTAAGAAAGTGAAAATGTGCCTTCAGGGTTGCATGAATTCATCGACAAAAGTTCTTGGTTTCTATGGGCAAGTGTGAGGAATTTAAGTTACCACCTATTTTGATGGTGCCCCATTTAGCAATTTCTGTTCTGGTTACCAAGAGCCCATTGGAAAATGCAGCAAAGTTATCGTCCCGCTGAAAACTTACCGCGCAAACACTGTAAGTTCAAGAGTAAGCAATGGGGCCATTTTTCGAAGTACTTTGTTCGAATGCGAAGCCAAACGTTTTGATCGGTCAGTGATTTCGTCCCAAATTCAAAAGGGGTTCTTCCTGCTGAAATACGCCATAGAGGCATAAGATTATGAAGTAGTTAACACAAGCTCAACACGGACTAAAGTGATTTATAATCCACTGTGACTACTTTTCACTGAGTGTACGCCGTATGCACCTGAAATTTATCAGGATATCAGGATTTGTTCACATGACCATTGTACTTCTAGCACCAGATCTACAAGCAGGTGAGATGTCACGAGCATCGAGGTGAGGTACAGACGATTCGACTGACTACTTTAGACTGTTGATGAGTCTGGCTGTTGCGGTTAATTACTATTACCCAGTACAAAATACATAACTAGTACTGGAACAACTGCCTGGTCGAAAGAGTTTTTTACGTGGTTACAACGTACAGTCGAAGTATGGGTCCCACGTTCACTATTTCCCTGCTGTTGACTCGTCCCTACTGACTGCTGCATGACCGGAGCTGTGGTCAAACGAGCTTCGGTGCATGAAATGCGGTTGAGTATCACTCCACAGTCGATTCACTTTTCGTATGAGAAGTGCTTACAAGCGAGGAAAAGTTTGTATCGCGCACTCTTTTTATTCATTGTAAAGTACCTGGATAAATACGGGAGAGTATTTTGGAATTGAAAGCTGCTTAATTCACCATATCACACAGGCTGGTCAGATACTACTGTTTTTGGATTAGAATGCTCTGCGTCTCGAAGAGCATTTTAGAAAATCCATCTAATGAAAGTGAAGAGCGTAGATGAAATGTCACCAAAGTCTGCAAATCCAACAGGTTTAACGCTTCCTTGGTCGTTCCAATTTTAATGAGGTAAGTATCAGTAATACAAAAGGGCCAGTTGACCAACATTTCGATAACGACGTTTACTCAGTGAAAATACAGTAGGCTACAGACACAACTAGTGCAACAAAATGGACACAACTCCTAATCGCACCGTCATTTGATACCAAAACACAGCTTCGTTAACCTGTTTCAATATGAACCAACGTCCCTGGTCTCTTCTAAGTATATTGTTCGACTGTGAGTTTAATTTTCAACTGATTTGTACGTTCCGGCCACTCACAAAACTCAACTAGCTACTGAAAGTACTAGCTCGATTAAGAGCTCTGTATTTTAATTTTTCTTGCGGAAGGATTAGCACTGGTTCCAGTAACCAATAAACCGTTACTTTGGTATTCTTTCGGCAACTCAACTTTTCTCTTCTCTCGGACGAAAACGCATCCGTTGGGAAGGATTTAGATCTGTAGTCGCTGTCAGGAAATAACGTGCACATCACTAAGTCAAAACGAAGTTTCACAAGGTGAGAAGAAACAAACACCTGTTTGTCTGAGCATACATTTGTGTAAGCAATTATTCAGAATTTCGAGGAACGTGGCTTCGCTTTAATTGATGATGTAAGGTACTGTAACAATTTCAGCATTTCGAATGGAAAATCTTCACACGATAGAAATGTTTATCTTCAAAACAGTGATTTTCAGCTCACTGAAAACATATTAGCTGCGGGTATGTCTACTTACGCCCATTTGCTATATCTGACTTTTAACATATGAACTGATGACCATCTTCAACCAAACCGGTTTCACGCTCCTTGGAATTAGGTTGTTAGAAACAACCTAACGGAGGTAAAAGCTGGTAGTCAGCTTGTAGAGTTAAAGAACTAATATCCACCCTGAACTCCCGGACTTATAAGCAACCTCGTGAAGCCACCCTCAAGCCTTACAGTCGTTAACTATTAAGGTTGTGTAGTGTCTCGCTGAAGACGGATGTTAATAAGGAACTTAGAAAGCTCCAGAAGTGTTCAGTACTTGTCTATAAATACAGCGAGAATCACTTGAAATTTAACTTTAAATTAATTTCACTCCAGTGATAAATACTAGGTTTTTACGTCGTGCAAAACACTGGGCTATAGTTTCACTCTAATTGGAGTCCACCAGTAATCCATGAACCCATACATACCGGGATTTACACCGCGACCGTCGTGTGCATAAGAACATGGCGTTGGCCTTAACGCCAATAATTTCACAGTAGGCGTGACCATATAATCATGCTTAAGAGTTCAATTACAACCGTATATGAATAGTGTTCAGCTTTCCCAGTCAATACGAAAGAAAGCTGCCAATTTGTTCACTTAATTCGATAACCCCTTTAAAAGGAACTTTTCAATCAGAATGAAGATAAGGACCTCATTAAACCAAGTGGGTAAAATATATAATAATGAACATGGTAAGGGGATTCGGACCATTTCAGACTAAAACACTGAGCCTCTCGTTTATGAATGGACATTCAAACTATTGTGAGGGTCTTAGTGATGTATTCATCACGTTAGTTTCGTATACATTAAGGTCATAGTGTCAATTCCGGTCGCTATACTGACTCATACTGATATACGATTGAGTAAAATGCCCACACTACGTGGTGGGCACTTATCGTGACGTTTCGTTCCCACACTGGGATCCACTTTTAACGCTTAACACTCATTAGATGAAGATACAAAGTTTGGCAAAATTACGCTGCTAAACAAAAAGGCGCATGTGAAACGGTGCAGCGAGTAACATTTGAACAGATAATCAAATCGATCATGTGTATTTTGGTGACAAAACGACACTTGCTGTGGACAGAACATAGGTGGTTGTTTGACTACACTTCCGAGTAATGGACAGGTAACCCCCTCGGGTTATCACGATACACCGGACACTGGAGAAGACATTCAGAAAAGAAATTAGGAGTGTGATGTCTGACGACCATGCAAATGGGTTGTGCTGGAGCACGGACGCAAGAGAAGATGGGGAAAGGCCTGACAAATATGTGAACAGAAGGTACTCAGTCAATTTTCCCTAGCTAAAACATGTTGAGCTACCACTGTACCTGAAGCATTAACACAAACTCCGCACAAACGTAAAAAACACAGACATGTTTAGTTTATTAAACCTCAGGGTATCGCAGGGCGCGCTGCCTTCTATTAAGAAACAGAGGGCTGAATATATTAGTGGAATCGATCCTTTGATTCATCTTCAGTAGGTACCCAGAGTTTAAGCGAGATGGATGCCGGTCTCCTAATGACATTTGTATAGCTATATCAGTGGTTAGGTTTTGTGGCCACTTATGAAGTCAACATTACATCAGATTTTGAAAGGTTGACTGAATTTCCCTAGGCGACACTTTGAAATTTTGTTAAGGGTTGTGACCTGCACGGAGAAATGATTTGGCAGTACATTTTTCTCTTTCTCGATCACACTAGCATTTTGCTTGTTTTTGGGACTGCGCAAAAATATGCTGCACAAACTCGTAAAATGACTGTTCTCAGAAGTTTCAACTTTTCGCAGGAACGTCTGCTTCAACAGCACACCTAAATTGATGTTAGTAAAAATTTATTTTCATGACATGGCTTTTTTTTCTCTGTAAAAATTAGTTGATGGCTGTATTCACTTTGAGACCACTCGAGCACCTGGCAATGTGCTATTCGACCATTGTTGAAACTCGTGCACAAATTAGTGATTGCGTGAATCAGCCTGACAAGTGAGCCATAGCTTGTTGACTGAACAGAGGCTCCAAAATTGTAATAGCATGTATTCCACCTTTTAGTGTAATTTTGATACTAGCCAAACCGTATCTTGCTTAAGTCAGTGTACCAATATATAAGCGAATTCTTTGGTGAGATAGTTTACATACATTGTATTCAGGGAAACAATTTTTTGTAACTGGCCACACTCTGTTATGAAATCTTCGGCTAAAAGCTAGGCCGACGAAATTTTCATACCAACTATATCAATCCGACATAATCAATGCCTCTCAAAATACAACAGTGCACTGTTTAGTTTGCTGACACTTTATCACATAAAAGCATCTGTTTCTACTTATGATTTCATAAACGGCCTTTGAGAGTAATTCAGCCGTCTCGGTAGCTTGACATGACGTGGGGATGGAGATCGGGTGATCAGCGGTCATATGTGTACATAGATATTCTATTCTCACTTGTCTACCATCATGCCCACGTTACAATATGGTTTAGCTACAGGTGCGCCTATGAACCATCCACACTAAATGCTGGTGCGGGAAATATTTCACAGGTGACGTGTTCGTCGTCTCAACAGAGTGCCGTTACCCAGAGAACAAACAACATGAGATTAGTGAGCTTTAACGTCTTTAGTCCATTTCCACGAAAAACACATGCCTTGTAAGGTGCGCGCTAGCGGGCATATCTCACAAGGGAGCTGATTCAGCTGAGAGTATGTGGGTGGGATCGTCTGAGAGCGATCGGGTAAATATCGTATTCATTGGCGATTGCAGAGAGATAACCGCATCCGTATTTTCTTCAAACGCATATCGCCATCTATGTAGCAGCGTTTATATCACCATGTCAGGGTCTGCTCTCCGGATAAAAGGTTACACAGGCCGGACGAGCAAAAATTACTTCGAGTGTAGGCGTAATGTCTCCTATCAAATGTAGATAACACGCGTGCCCAGTCTGTTATAACATTCCGTATAACCGTGAGGACTGACAAACTGAAAGAAACCGATAGTTAAGTTTGAAAGACTAATCCTTTTACAACGACCGCTGGTCGTACACTCTTTTACTTACGAAACTACACTTTCAAACTGTATACCAGTAAGCTCTAAGCATGCATTCAAGAGCTAATACTTTCGAATTTGTGCTATAGCATGTCTCCGCAAGGTGGGAGATAACGATCTGCCATGACGATGGAACTGTTCTTGGCACCATCAGATGTAGACGAATAAGAAACATCACCCCCAAATAGGTTTTTTATAATTACGATGATTGTGAAAAGTTTTCTCGTGACATTTTTCTCATGAAGATGAAATGCTGTTTAAGTGTGCTCTGGAGAAACACTTCTAAAATGGGACTACATGCTAGATGTTCCTGTCAGATTCCGTAACGAACTGTCAGTAAAGTTAGATCTGTTCATTTTGGTGATTCCTAATCGCCACGTTTGGAAGAACTTAAACATCATGCATGAATGTAGTAAATGCTCATTTTCAAACCCTTAGAGCCTCTTTTCTCAGAATCAATAATTTCACCAGTTCCTTGACGGAGTTGATAGATAAGGTACAGATGATCAGTGTTCACTTATGTCGACCTGCAAAAGAAACCTTATCCTGGGCAAATTTGTAAGCTACGAAAATGTGTGACATATTGGAGTGCCCATCAAGCTTCCTCTACCACAGTTTACAGACTTCAGTCAGGTCGAGAAATCCATAATTGATTGGATCACTTGGACGTTTGATATCAAAAATGAGAACGGTTATTTCGGCGGATGTTCGATTCAGGAAGTGCGATTAAACATTTATTTTGCTTAAACATGCTTTCGTTCTGTTTTTCAACTCACACTTGTCAGATTCACATTGCTGGTGCTAGTTTTTATCAATATGAATGGTCCTATGGTCCCGCCAGTTATATTCAACTTTGAAACCAATCCCTAATCATTGAAGATAATTTTACTTTTGGTGATATCATTTTCTACTTAGGTAGAGGAAACTTATAAGCTTTCTATTAAAATGACAGTTGAATAGATTTTAAGTAGGTTTCCTTCATCTCTTTACATTTTCACATTTGGTTTGATTCACCTTTTAAAAGATAAGGCAATTTTGCTGACTTGCTTCACAGTTCGATTATGTTAAAATTGACTCCAACTTTTTGCGTGATGTTGCTTAATTAAAAAGTTGATAAGTAATATAGGTGTAACCGATTGCTCTTCACTAACAAGACCATCTTAGTTGAACTAAAGGAACCGATGGGATTGGGAGTGAATTTCTGTTTGATCAGCGGGCGGTAACTTCAAACGGCCCTCGTGTTTACAGTTTGCGTGACTATCATATAAGGACAGATCATTATTTCGTAATTATATTTTCAGTTATACGAAGAAAATATCGGTGAAAAGGCTCATTTCCAATGTGAACATGGTGTAGCAAAGATTAACCAGGTTAACACAGCACAAACTAGATTAACTCCAACTCAAACATTAAGTTTTGATGTAAAATGGACTTACAAGTAACAGTNCTGGGCAAATTTGTAAGCTACGAAAATGTGTGACATATTGGAGTGCCCATCAAGCTTCCTCTACCACAGTTTACAGACTTCAGTCAGGTCGAGAAATCCATAATTGATTGGATCACTTGGACGTTTGATATCAAAAATGAGAACGGTTATTTCGGCGGATGTTCGATTCAGGAAGTGCGATTAAACATTTATTTTGCTTAAACATGCTTTCGTTCTGTTTTTCAACTCACACTTGTCAGATTCACATTGCTGGTGCTAGTTTTTATCAATATGAATGGTCCTATGGTCCCGCCAGTTATATTCAACTTTGAAACCAATCCCTAATCATTGAAGATAATTTTACTTTTGGTGATATCATTTTCTACTTAGGTAGAGGAAACTTATAAGCTTTCTATTAAAATGACAGTTGAATAGATTTTAAGTAGGTTTCCTTCATCTCTTTACATTTTCACATTTGGTTTGATTCACCTTTTAAAAGATAAGGCAATTTTGCTGACTTGCTTCACAGTTCGATTATGTTAAAATTGACTCCAACTTTTTGCGTGATGTTGCTTAATTAAAAAGTTGATAAGTAATATAGGTGTAACCGATTGCTCTTCACTAACAAGACCATCTTAGTTGAACTAAAGGAACCGATGGGATTGGGAGTGAATTTCTGTTTGATCAGCGGGCGGTAACTTCAAACGGCCCTCGTGTTTACAGTTTGCGTGACTATCATATAAGGACAGATCATTATTTCGTAATTATATTTTCAGTTATACGAAGAAAATATCGGTGAAAAGGCTCATTTCCAATGTGAACATGGTGTAGCAAAGATTAACCAGGTTAACACAGCACAAACTAGATTAACTCCAACTCAAACATTAAGTTTTGATGTAAAATGGACTTACAAGTAACAGTAAATTGTACAATGCGTGGAATTTCTCCGTTGGGTTATTTGCCGAAGAAAGCGTGCACGGTCACATGTTTCTCTTTCCCTAACCTTCTTTAAACACCACTTTGCAGTATCTATCGAATGAGATGGCGGGAAATTCGTTTGGCATTTACTCACAAACTGTGCAATTTTTAAGTATTGTTCTCAAAACGATAATTGTCATCACACTGTCAACAGTTCACAGTTGAAAGATAAATCTGTACAAGATATAAGTTAATCAGATAGAGTTGAATGTAAATAAATGTGAAATTTGCTGTGATGTAAAACGAGCTGGTCTGCGTCTTACTTATGATTAAATCCGTAAAATTTAAGACATTGAAACAAATGAGTAAACCATTGTGCGATTCTCGTACATTAACTTAAAACAACCTCCACATATCTAAACATTGTAGCAACAAATTCAGAAGGGCATGAAATAAAGAGACTGTGAGTTTATTCGGCATTGCCTTTGAGGAACTAAACAGCGCGCAGAGATTGACTTTGTTGGGTACAACACTCAGATTTTTTGCGCACAACAATTTTTGTTTTGAAGATAGCCAAAATTCCTTCAATTAAATGGCCGTTGAGAAAGGAAATCGAATGGTTCGCAGCAAGTTGAGCAGCACTTGCAGACAATAAACAACAGAATTTTGCAATTTAAGGCAGGTGCATTTTGTAGTGTACACATTTGTGTTCGCATGCATCAGTATTCAGACACCAGTCGTTGAGCTGACTGTAATTAAAAAGGATCACATATTATCAAAACATCAACGAAATTTCTAGAAAGCCATTCGGAGATGTTAATGTCAACATCTCGAAATACCATTGTAAATAAAAGACAATGTTTGTGTGAAGTTGCCTACTAAATAGCCAGCAAGCTCAACCTCTTTCTTCCAGTAACTGAGGCGTAATTAATCTATTGCCACATATTCATTGCTCACACTTGATAACAAATAATAAAACCAACTCCCTTGCATAAAACTAAACGGTACATCCTCTTGAGTTGTTCACCTTTAACAAATTTCTTGTTGTTTCCTTTAGCGCCAGAAATCAGAGAAATTTTTTCCGCAATTTATTCTCTAAATTTAAGTCGGTTGGATAATCAGTCACGATTGTCTTTCAAAGCCACTCTAGTACGGTCAGCAAATTTGTCTCTCAAGCTTACAGAGAAAACGGATCCACTTCAAGGCTGTGAGAAGGAGGGTACTAAATTCAGGCACCCATGAAACGCAGCATAAACCTACAGATTAATCTTTTGAAAAGGCTACCTGTGAAGCCCCTAAATTAGTCGGACGCAGGTGATTTGGTTACATTTGATCTATTGATGATGCAATGACAGGGAAGCTGGCGGACAGGCTAAACGTTTTCCCGAAGAATATTCATTTATCAAGTTTATTAGAGGGGCCAGTTGCCTTGGTTAGCTTCATCTCATTTTTGTTGTCATGGACTCTGAAATTTCCGTACACTCCGTAAACACAGGAGGCAGACGAAAGTTCTACGTTCCTAGCTCCACTAACTTCGTAAGACGCTTTTAAGTGATACATATTTGGATTTGCTAACGAAAGACTAGGAATTGGGTAATTTAATAACGTGAAACACTAATATCCGAAACTAAGTCGGAAGTAACTAACTGATACAAATAAGAGCCTCAATACCGTAACCAAGCGCCAAAGTGGTTTCGTCCACTGTAATGGTGCACATAAACTGTTAAAAAATGCAATTTAACATTCGCTGGGCCTCCTTTGATTTCAAACATCACACTATCAACCTCAGTGAAAAATTTACTTTAAGTATACATGTTTGCTTTGTGATCGGAGCGAACGGGAATATCTGACCATATGTGAATGCTCCATCACACTAAGTTCATCTGCAATGGATTCTATGGAACAGACAAATTTGAAACGGTGATCGCCACATTCAAAACTACGTTACTCAGTGACATATTTCTGTAGAAGTAAATTATCAAGTCGAAAAACTAACTTGGAATTAATCACTCCTCTGTTTGTGGTTTTGGGTCAGATAGGAATCTCCCATAGCTAGTTTTGGAGGAACCTCATTGAAACGACCATGGAATTCTCGTGATTATCGCAAACAAGTAGGCCAGAAACCTTTTGTACGATCTTTCGTTAACAAGGTGAGGCAGTAAAAACGATCAACTGGTACTTACGAATAAACTTTTGGTTAGAGAGCGTAATACATCCAAGTTGCGCTTACCAGTGTTCAAAAGAGTGTTAGGCAATTCACCAAACGTCGTTTATAGCTATAACGAACGATAGGCGAATGAATGGTAGCTGTGTTTAGCACATGTCTTTCCGAATCTAAACGTGTCCTGGGTGAACATAATATATGGTCATATCACATTCTCCTTTGTATGCCATCTGATCACTAACCTGTTATTGATGTACACTTATTGGTATCGGCAGAGTTAATTCGATGTGCATGGACATCAGCTAGTTTATTGCTAAATGGCTGAATGTCCGTCTTCGGCAGACAGATTGTAATTACACCACCAACTAGGGTAACAGTTTTCAAACTTTATTACTTGGTGCATTCCTTGTTGTACATCCACATTATATACACAATGACGACTTAAACGTGTTCCACTGTGCGATAGGTACATGAAACTTCGGCTACGTTTGGTATTAAGCCATCCCTGTGTTCTTGAACTGTGTGCTTTTCAGTCCACTGTTTTCAGTAGTTGGTTGAGAGGTTTTACAAGCAGTCCGTCCATATTCATAGATAAGTTAGTTCACCTCAAGCTCTTTTCAAAATGCAGCAGAGTTACATCAGCATTTTACAGTGGTAGGCTTGGGTCAACTAAATGAATAAAACAGACAACTCATACAGCTGGTTGTCTTTTGCAAAAATTGTTTGAAAGGCCTTGTCTTAAATCGTGAGCACAATGTTTGTGTTCGGAAGAGCCAACATAGTCGAGGACGTCCAAAAAACCAGAACTTTCCTACGTTTCCAACCTCATCTCTCGTATGCAGTACATGTGGGAAGGGAATATCGGTTTTTTCACAAATTCACGGAAATAACTGCAAACCGTTTACTGGTATCTCAATCCCAAATAAACTGGTCTACTAAGAAAACGATGGAAACAACAACAAGGCAGGGCATATCTTCGATGGTACACTAGCATAAATTGTGTGTATGATCGTCAGCATCGAATTTACAAATCACGGCCTGTCCGCCAATCCAACAGTGCAACAGGTGTACACGGAAATTTAGTGCAAACAAATCAGCAGCAACCATTAAAATTTCGTAACCACTGAACTTATAACGTATCTATCGATCATGATGAGCACAATGTCGAACACTTAACAGTTGCAAACTAGTTGTGAATATCTCAACAGCTAACACGTAACAAACAAAAGTGGTTCGTGAAATGGATTGTTATAGGGAGTTTTTAAAGCCAGGTATAAACGCGAAGCTTAACACCGGCCAATATCTTTCAGCGTAAATCAGTATGAACGTCGAAATCACAAATGAAATCACTGGTATCTCGATAACTAAAGACAGTGAGCAATAGTTGAGTGACTGCAGTAGTAGCAGCAAATTGAATTGTGACAGTATCTGTTGCCTACCGTTCGCAAATTAGAAATAAAATTCTTTGGTTTTCTTAGCTAGTTCATTTAGCACTAAAGTGTTATGCTGTTGAGACGTTTCATGAGGAGTAGAAACGTTGCCGTTTGGTGGTTTTCTGCTATTTTTTACCATTCTGATCGAGGCGGATCTCCGAATATGTTACTTGGCAGAACAAATATGTCTATCTCAAGGATGCGAGCACATTATCTGTTTTAATTTTATGTTAATTTTATTTTCTTGCTCCATAGGATCAGTAATAAACGACGCAGGGTAAATAGCCTCATTCTATAATTCTGAACTGTTTGCTGTTCCAACTTGCAGTTATGCGGTTCCAAACCGCCCTGTCATTTAGTTTTGTCTGTGCCTAAATCCACCTTTACCTCGCACCTCCGAGATAGTATGCTATTGTTGGTAATTTTAAATTTTTGTACACTAATGTAGCAGTCTGATGAAGTCACCTCGTGAAAATCATTTGCCAAAATTATTTCGGGTCTAACGTTGGATTGTTAGTCCGGAATTAGCTCACCCACTGTACACGACATTACATTATGTGAGAATTTGGGCTGGTGGGTTGTTTACCAAAAACGATGGAAGACATAATGCGAAATGTTGACATTTCGTTTAGTCTTTTAAGTCATCAATATATGAAATACGGATTAAAACAACAACAGAAACGGCTAACCATTTAGTTTAAATGGCTTGTCCTCAATCGCTGGAGAGACAAATGGCATGCCACCAGTTCATGCACACGCAGGGGGGGGGCAGCATGTACTTATTAACACTGTCTCGGAAAAAGTAAACAGTTTAGGATATCAATTGCACAAAACGTGAAACGAGTTGGCGAGATCAACAACAGGACCTGGTTCCATGATGTGCTTTGCAGTGGCTGAGGTCGAATTTCCGTTCATACGCCGTGTTGTCATTACCATCTCGCTGGCCATCCATTTAAGCAGGTGTTCAGTTATTGTTTTTCATAAACGTAGATCTGTTCTCCAGGTACAGACGTTACCGCAGCTGCAAGTGAACCGGTGGATTACACGAGATAGGACATTTCGGTAGTTCACTATTATGAATAAGCTGAGCGACACTCGTAGTTTTGAGTGGTAACCACAATTCAGACGCAGGATGAGTACGAGGTAGAGCGGAGGGTAATTTTTGAATTATGCCACTTGTGATATGGTCGACTTTGAACGATAGGTTCAGAATGACCTGGTTCTTGTGAATCGTACTCACAGTAGTCTGAATCGTTTCTTTCTGGCTGTTGGCATGGATGTACTCCTCGAGCTATCCGCTTGCAGACAGCACCTTCCTTAATCTCTGCTCTTCTGCTTGCAAACAGTTGTCGGTACAGACCTGTCAAGCATTGTGAAACAGGGTTACCACCAGACGCCGTTTGTAAATATTGGGTGCGAATACGGAAAACTGCAAGTACTTAACGCCTCCCGGTGCACTGGATGTTTAACCGAGTCATCCTGCCTCCTAATGAGTAGACTGTTCCGAAATGATAAATTTTTGTTTGTTTATTCTTCGGAGGAAACAGAAAGGCAGAATGAACCAATATAAAAGGGTCTAACAGTGAAAAACGATAAATATTGTTGGTAAAAATCAAGAAACAATTTACATATCACCATCCGCAGCGTCAGACATTTGCAATTCAACCATTCCTAAAAATACACCCGCAGGTGCTGAGACCAACGGTTTGCCCGTCGTTGCGCCATTATTTGTTTAGAAGATGAGACTCCTAAATCGAAAAGGATATTCCGCTTTCATAAAAGTGTAAATTCTCTGAGTTGATAGACCTGGATACGGGGGTGTATATTCTGAAGCGAAAGTAAATTACGCAAGTAATCAACTTCTCAGACGAGAAGGTTTGTAAATAAAGAGACAGCACCTGTAGAATACAGTCCTTGTCATCACAATGGTACATGCTCTAAAGTTTGTGCCAGTTCGGAATAAACTTTCATCCATCTCAATCCGAGGATTGAGAATGTTCACAAGCCGTATTGCGAGCTTTTGGAGTCCTGAGTTGTCCATGCACACAATGTGCCTTAACCAGACTGCGCACATGTGCTTTCGAGCACATCTTAACTCTGGTGTGTGGTGGCGTTTTTCTTCTCTGTTGTGGCCCGGAGGTGTTTCCACGTAGCACTAAAACCTGCAGCTTCTTTAAGATTTGTTCATCGATCAACTTACTGTCAGCCGTATTGTCTGTAAAATGTTTCTGTGTCCGCAAGGATACCTTCCGTTTGGGACTCAAGATCAGCTGTGCTCATGGCAACTTGACAAGAACCTTTGTCAACTTGGATGAAAACCACTTATTTCATTCATCGTAGTTGTTTCAGAGCCTCATACTGTTCAGATATAAAACACTATTTTTAATGCACAGGTGAAGGCAGAAAAGGTTGCGAGGTAGTGGTTAGTTGTTGAGCACTGTTTGGGTGAGCAGCTGGTCATAACTGTTTTAACACATATTTGCTGGGTTTTTACGAAACCCTC
>QNGE01007157.1:12682-25124 GCA_008508345.1 Paragonimus westermani
CCAATTAGTGTCATATATATGTTCCTGGTTATTGTTATTTGGTACTGAAGAGGCAATACGAAATGCTAGCATCTACCAGTGTCCGTCCTCTTACTGCTATGTTCAAATTTATGAAGGGAACCAACTGTTTTAAATTTCTGTTAAGTCAAGTTTATTGCCGAATTTTCGCTCAGGCCACATTAGTTTTTAATGCTGTCTTCTGTTTCTTCATATCTTTTTTCTCTTTCTGGTTGTGCCTTCCATGCTCTTCTACCCATGCGTTTTAATAGACCAAATGTCAACATGTGTTCTTACTTTTGGGGCTATCGTGTCTCCGTTCATCAACTTCTTCTGAACTGAGTGGACTATATGTTTACAAACCAAATTGCAGATTCGTGTTAACCCCATATTGTGTTCATGCACGCCGCTATGGGAGAACATTCAGGTAATGAGAAGCCGCACTATGGCTGCTTTTGAAAGAAAATAAATCGTTAATTTGTATTTGGGCAGTTTAAGTGCCCTGCAAGCTTCTAAGGAATCTCACCGTCGACGCCCGAATCGGCCCTCCCATCTCGTGAATGGTTTGTGCGATTGACGAAAAGATTTCGGCTAACTGGCTCGGTTACAACATGTAAGTACTTCGGACGACCAGGAAATCGTGATTTTCATTCGGTTGTCTTCAAAACAGCTCGTGAGAATCCACACCTGACGAATTTTCAACTGGCCGCTCATTTCGAGATCACCGTACGCAATTCGGTTAACTAGCTGTCCAGAGCTGGTGTACAACGTACTACGTTAGATACACATTAACGCACTTCTGACGAGAACCGAGCTCAGCGCGTTGCCTATTGCAAATGGTTTCAGGCAAAGTTGGCCGAGTCATTTACTTTTCCCGATGATATGCTGTTCAGCGATAAAGCTGTGTTCCACCTTCACGGTGTTATCAACCATCATAATTCAATGAAACATTCTTGGCGTGAAACGCAGGTTGCGATGGACGACCGTTATCAGTACACTTTGAAGGTTCTTGTTTGGTGTGACATTCATAGTCGAACAATGGTAGGGCCATATTTTTTCGATGGCAGTTTCAATGCACCAAACTATCTGAAAAGGTTTTCCGAGGTCCTCAAAACTTACTTAGACACACTGTCACCTGTTGTACGGAATCGCATGTTCTTACATCACGATAGCATTCTACCTCATCCCGCAAACGTTTTCCAAGATTGGTTGAATAAACATTTCCCTGGTCGTTGGATTGGTGAACATAGCGAATTTGATTGGCCACCTCGATCTTCCGACTTGATTCCGATGACTTTGTTTCTGTGTGACTATTTGAAATCCAGGGTGTTCGATCCCTCACTGGAAACCTCACAATAACTAAGGGAAAACTCTTGGAATTTTTGTGATGCAATTGGTGTTACCTTACTTTTTTCACTCGGTGATAACGTTACTCAGCGTGTGGCCAGTTACCTGGAAAGTACCAGCTAGTGATACCCACAACTTAGCCATTTAGAATAACTCAGGATTTCATGCTCATCTTTTCTTTTTTGCAATATATGTACAGGCTTCACATTTTCTTTCAATCATTTTTATTCTGTTTGGTTTACTGATATCTATCCAGTACATCTGTCCAATGTATTATCCGTGGTGATACCTTCATAAAAATTCTGTTGCTTTTATGTCAAGCTTTACTTGTTTGGTGCATGAATTATGTATAGCTGGCTGTGTCATGGAGTTTCACATGCATGTAATGTGTTGTTGACACAGAATTCGTTTTTTTCCACCTTTTGCGAATGATCGTGTCCTTGCGCCGCATGCAGTTGGATGCATTGGTCGGACGTACACTGGTTTGTTTTCGTATAATAATAATAATAATAATGATAATAATAATAATATATTTCTCAACGCACATGTGAGAAGCACGCTGAGTTATGCGCGATCACTGCTGATATTTAAAAACCATACAAAAACGAATAAATAATTAATAGAAAAAACGTGAAACCTTCCATCAAGAAAGACGCGGTCAAAAGGCAAATGGCTGCAAGTAATAAAACTTTGACGCACGCAAAACAGAAGGAGATACTTCGGTCGATTCACAGATTTAGTGTCAAACAAGTGGGATGTTACACTAATTTTCTTTCTACAAGGTTCTAGGATGAGCAATTTTTTAAATAGATCAAGTGTAATAGCACACAGTGCGCCGCCATTTTGTTGTACCACATACAGTTTCTTCCGTTTCCTTTCATGTCCTCATAAACGCGGACTTGCCGCGTCCGTGGACCGGGCTGGAGAAGTAGGTCAACCGGAGGCTGAGGTCAGCGGTCAGTGAACATGGGGCCATTCCTGATTGGTGGTTTGTTTCCGGACCGTGGGGCCCCCAATATATATTGGCAAGGACACGGTGTGAGGAACACATCCTTCGGTATCTGAGTTGTGTGGATACATCTTCCTCGTTGCCTTGTGACTTTTCTCTTTTTTGTGAGGTAGACCCTATTGTGCTTCTATTACGAACGTTGAACATTTTGCGTTTTGTCGCTCGTGTCTGACACATTGGAATATAACACTTTTGGCACCCACGGTAGGACACTATTTCCGAATAATGCTCAGTTCATCGGATACCGAAGAGATGCCGAACCTTGTTCCAGCGGCTGAGAAACTGTGTTTCGGACGGCGGACATGCATTCCGTGTGCGACAGGAGCATTGACTCCCAGCACCGGAGAAATACACTGCTGGAGAGAACTTTCATATTTGGTAGGCTCAGGTACGCCGCTACGTGCGGCATTTTAACCCAGACCAGCAGGTAGACATCGTACTGACTTTGATTTATCGTGGGTCCTACGGCCACATTGTTGACATTGATATTCCGGAGAATCTTGAGGACCTATTCCACTTTCTGTGGCGAAGGATCGCAGGTCTGCGTCCTGCAGTTGAATATCGGAAAGGATTTCATGAGAAACGCCAGCGTAGTACGGAAAGATTGATGGATTATATGCAACACTTGAGGAGACTCGCGGGGATGGCGTTTGTGGAAGAGACACAAGAGCAAAAAGAAAGCCGCATTCTGGAAAGGTTTCTGGGGGGATCCGACAACCGCAGTGTCAGCGTGAATTTCTTCCACGTTCCCCTAAAAGTTTAACCAAGGCGGAAAATTTGGCCGAATTGTTGGACCAGGTGGAATTTGTAGAGCCTGCTGATAAACAGTTTGCTTGTGTGACTCAGACCTCTCTTGCTAATCGAGGGCCGGGTAGGTTGGCCCTCGGAAGCGCTTACACAAGGGGCGAAGATTGTGCACAAGGCCAGCTAAGAGCAGAAGTTCCAATGAACGGGTGACCCGACTGGCGAAGTTGCTTCACTTGTGGCCGGCATGGACACGTGGCGCGTTGGTGCCCATTATCCGCCCGGAACTGTACACGTCAGTAAGTCCCCAGTATGTCAGTCGCGTATTTCTCTTGCTTCTAAATGTGAGGATAAAGATGTTGTATCATGTCCTGCTCTGAAAGCAAACGTTGACGGTCGTGACTTTGAATGTCTGCTAGATTCCTTGTCCGTATGCAGCCTGCTTGATAATGTGACATACACCACCTGTCAGTTTGATGCAATTGCCGGGGCCTGTCAACCAGGTTCTCGCCGTGTATGGACAATCATTACACATATTGACGTGTGCTAGCGGAACAGTGCAGGTAGGAAAGTGAACATGTGCGCTGAAGTTCTTGGTTGTACCGAAGCTGCCGTTTCATGTCATTCTGGGCAGTAACTATTTGTTAACCATGCAATGTATCCTGGGCCTACCTAACCTGGACTTACGCGTATATGGCGAGCGTTTTTCGTTGGAAAATGTGTACAAAACACTCTCAGGCGTTGTGGAGGTCCGTAAAGGACAGCATGTAACTAAGTGGGAAGTGCACGTCGAGTTCGTATTACATGAATTTAAAAGTGGCATCATCTCACATCTCCCAGAACACCTAGCAGAGAGAGTACGGTAAGTAATTGAAGAACACCAGGCAACATTCTGATGGGAAGGACAATCGCCTGGACACACTCACTTTGTGTGACACAGATTTGACACGGGAAGGCACACCCGATCCGGCAAGCGGCTCGTCGCTTACCAGTCCATCTTCAGGGCCAGGTGGAACAATTATTAGCAGACATGTTAGAGAATGACAGCACTCGGCCGTCAGCATCTCCATGGGCGTCTCCGGTAGTATTAGTCAAGAAAAAGGATGGCTTCTTAAGATTATGTGTTGACTATCGCCAGTTACACGCAGTAACCAAAAAAATACTCTTTTCCACTACCACGTATCGATGACACCATCGATGCGCTTTCGGGCACCCTTTCCGGTACCCTTGATTTGGCCTTTGGTTACTGGCAGATGGTAGTGGAGGCCACTGACCGCCTGAAAACCGCGTTTGTGGTACCCTCTGGTCTGTACGAGTTTGAAACCATTCCATTTGAACTAACGAATGTCCCGGTCACCTTTCAAGGGTTGATGCAACATGTGCTCGGAGGCCTGATTCGGAAGCAGTGTTTGGTTTACTCAAATGACGCCATTGAACACGGGCGTACCGTTGACGAACATCTGCATAACCTATCCAACGTCCTCTCAAGACTAGCGGAGGCTGGACTGAAATTGAATCCAGCCAAATGTTCGTTTATGCAGACAGGAGTGAAATAGTTATGACACGTCATTTCACAATCCGGTGTGAACTGTGATCCCGAAAGGGTGCGTAAGGTTAAAGAATGGCCAACTCCTGAGAGTGTTGAGGAAATTCGTAGTGACCTTGAGTTGACTTCTTATTATGGACGATTCATTCCTCGCTTTTCTCACATAGCTTAACCCCTAACACTGTTGACGGAAAAAGGACAAGTGTTCGAGTGGTCCGAAGATTGTCAACAGTCGTTCGATTGATTGAAAGATGCGTTATGCACTGCCCCCATTTTAGCGCTCCCAGACAAAAGAGCAGACGCGAAAATGTTTGTCTTGGATACCGACGCCAGTGACGTTGCTGTATTATCTCAATTAGACGATAATTGTGAAGAACATGTTATTGTCAATGGAAACCAAAACCTCAACAGGAGTGAAAGGAACTATTGTACCAATAGAAAGGAGATGCATGCTCTAGTACATATTATTAAACACTTCCGACACTATCTCCTCGGAAGGCGTTTCTTGGTTTGAACGAACCACTCCTCACTCCAATAGCTGCAGAGTTTCAAGGACCCGGAAGGGAAAGCTGCCCGTTGGCAAGAGTTTTTACAAGGGTACAACTTTGAATGAAAACACAGGCCTGGTCTGCGTAGCCGAAATGCTGATGCATTACCTAGAAGACCGATTCGCGACCATGGCGATTGCCCCTCATGCAAGGGGTACTCCATGATGATCACCGTCAGGCCAGAGGAGAACAATCGATTGGCTGCTATTCAAAGCAACGATACAGATCTACAGATCATATATAGACGAATGAAAGAGGGTGGGCCACGTCCAACCACCCAAGAGATGGTAGGAAGTAGTTGGGAGGCGCGTTGCTCGTGGTTGTGGTGTAGCCATCCTTATGCGTTCCTATATGCGTCCCCACCTCGCCCACCTCCTGAAAAATTTTCTGCGCATTTTTCGTGACAATCTACATGGAATAATGGTCAAATTTGTTGCAAATACCTCTCCACCCTTCAACCACCGTTTTTTGGCAAGACCTTGAGCATCAGGCCATCGATCACCTTGAGGAATCCCAATTGGTGTGACAAATCAATTCTTTTATCAAATTGTGCAGACCCTCAGCATTATCTTCTCAGAACTATGAAGCTCAAAGTTTCCTGCCTAGTCCTGAATTTTCCCTTCATATAATGTCTGTTTTGTTGCTCTACTCACATAGCTCACNCAGTTGAATATCGGAAAGGATTTCATGAGAAACGCCAGCGTAGTACGGAAAGATTGATGGATTATATGCAACACTTGAGGAGACTCGCGGGGATGGCGTTTGTGGAAGAGACACAAGAGCAAAAAGAAAGCCGCATTCTGGAAAGGTTTCTGGGGGGATCCGACAACCGCAGTGTCAGCGTGAATTTCTTCCACGTTCCCCTAAAAGTTTAACCAAGGCGGAAAATTTGGCCGAATTGTTGGACCAGGTGGAATTTGTAGAGCCTGCTGATAAACAGTTTGCTTGTGTGACTCAGACCTCTCTTGCTAATCGAGGGCCGGGTAGGTTGGCCCTCGGAAGCGCTTACACAAGGGGCGAAGATTGTGCACAAGGCCAGCTAAGAGCAGAAGTTCCAATGAACGGGTGACCCGACTGGCGAAGTTGCTTCACTTGTGGCCGGCATGGACACGTGGCGCGTTGGTGCCCATTATCCGCCCGGAACTGTACACGTCAGTAAGTCCCCAGTATGTCAGTCGCGTATTTCTCTTGCTTCTAAATGTGAGGATAAAGATGTTGTATCATGTCCTGCTCTGAAAGCAAACGTTGACGGTCGTGACTTTGAATGTCTGCTAGATTCCTTGTCCGTATGCAGCCTGCTTGATAATGTGACATACACCACCTGTCAGTTTGATGCAATTGCCGGGGCCTGTCAACCAGGTTCTCGCCGTGTATGGACAATCATTACACATATTGACGTGTGCTAGCGGAACAGTGCAGGTAGGAAAGTGAACATGTGCGCTGAAGTTCTTGGTTGTACCGAAGCTGCCGTTTCATGTCATTCTGGGCAGTAACTATTTGTTAACCATGCAATGTATCCTGGGCCTACCTAACCTGGACTTACGCGTATATGGCGAGCGTTTTTCGTTGGAAAATGTGTACAAAACACTCTCAGGCGTTGTGGAGGTCCGTAAAGGACAGCATGTAACTAAGTGGGAAGTGCACGTCGAGTTCGTATTACATGAATTTAAAAGTGGCATCATCTCACATCTCCCAGAACACCTAGCAGAGAGAGTACGGTAAGTAATTGAAGAACACCAGGCAACATTCTGATGGGAAGGACAATCGCCTGGACACACTCACTTTGTGTGACACAGATTTGACACGGGAAGGCACACCCGATCCGGCAAGCGGCTCGTCGCTTACCAGTCCATCTTCAGGGCCAGGTGGAACAATTATTAGCAGACATGTTAGAGAATGACAGCACTCGGCCGTCAGCATCTCCATGGGCGTCTCCGGTAGTATTAGTCAAGAAAAAGGATGGCTTCTTAAGATTATGTGTTGACTATCGCCAGTTACACGCAGTAACCAAAAAAATACTCTTTTCCACTACCACGTATCGATGACACCATCGATGCGCTTTCGGGCACCCTTTCCGGTACCCTTGATTTGGCCTTTGGTTACTGGCAGATGGTAGTGGAGGCCACTGACCGCCTGAAAACCGCGTTTGTGGTACCCTCTGGTCTGTACGAGTTTGAAACCATTCCATTTGAACTAACGAATGTCCCGGTCACCTTTCAAGGGTTGATGCAACATGTGCTCGGAGGCCTGATTCGGAAGCAGTGTTTGGTTTACTCAAATGACGCCATTGAACACGGGCGTACCGTTGACGAACATCTGCATAACCTATCCAACGTCCTCTCAAGACTAGCGGAGGCTGGACTGAAATTGAATCCAGCCAAATGTTCGTTTATGCAGACAGGAGTGAAATAGTTATGACACGTCATTTCACAATCCGGTGTGAACTGTGATCCCGAAAGGGTGCGTAAGGTTAAAGAATGGCCAACTCCTGAGAGTGTTGAGGAAATTCGTAGTGACCTTGAGTTGACTTCTTATTATGGACGATTCATTCCTCGCTTTTCTCACATAGCTTAACCCCTAACACTGTTGACGGAAAAAGGACAAGTGTTCGAGTGGTCCGAAGATTGTCAACAGTCGTTCGATTGATTGAAAGATGCGTTATGCACTGCCCCCATTTTAGCGCTCCCAGACAAAAGAGCAGACGCGAAAATGTTTGTCTTGGATACCGACGCCAGTGACGTTGCTGTATTATCTCAATTAGACGATAATTGTGAAGAACATGTTATTGTCAATGGAAACCAAAACCTCAACAGGAGTGAAAGGAACTATTGTACCAATAGAAAGGAGATGCATGCTCTAGTACATATTATTAAACACTTCCGACACTATCTCCTCGGAAGGCGTTTCTTGGTTTGAACGAACCACTCCTCACTCCAATAGCTGCAGAGTTTCAAGGACCCGGAAGGGAAAGCTGCCCGTTGGCAAGAGTTTTTACAAGGGTACAACTTTGAATGAAAACACAGGCCTGGTCTGCGTAGCCGAAATGCTGATGCATTACCTAGAAGACCGATTCGCGACCATGGCGATTGCCCCTCATGCAAGGGGTACTCCATGATGATCACCGTCAGGCCAGAGGAGAACAATCGATTGGCTGCTATTCAAAGCAACGATACAGATCTACAGATCATATATAGACGAATGAAAGAGGGTGGGCCACGTCCAACCACCCAAGAGATGGTAGGAAGTAGTTGGGAGGCGCGTTGCTCGTGGTTGTGGTGTAGCCATCCTTATGCGTTCCTATATGCGTCCCCACCTCGCCCACCTCCTGAAAAATTTTCTGCGCATTTTTCGTGACAATCTACATGGAATAATGGTCAAATTTGTTGCAAATACCTCTCCACCCTTCAACCACCGTTTTTTGGCAAGACCTTGAGCATCAGGCCATCGATCACCTTGAGGAATCCCAATTGGTGTGACAAATCAATTCTTTTATCAAATTGTGCAGACCCTCAGCATTATCTTCTCAGAACTATGAAGCTCAAAGTTTCCTGCCTAGTCCTGAATTTTCCCTTCATATAATGTCTGTTTTGTTGCTCTACTCACATAGCTCACTCGTTGTACAATTTTCAAATTTGGTGTCCAAATTTGTATACGTTTAAAAATCATTACGTTGATCACGCTCTTCTGTGTGTGTTTCTTACGAATACATCGAGAAGCGTATCGTTATTATTATATGGCCGATGATGTCTTTTATTACCAATATAGCCCGACATATGAAAGCCAAATTGTGGTCCCAGAATCCACAGTTCGTACGGTTTTACAGGAATTTGGGACACGCGGGCCAGAACAAACTTGAAGAAGCTGCGAGACGATGTTTCTGGTGGCCTTACCGACGAAGAGACGTCAAGGTATGTGCATCAGTTGTGGTTTGTGTGCACAAATGAAAAACCCCAAGAGACCTCAATGCGCACCGTTACAGAGCATGCTGACGAGGTATCCGAATGAGTCAGTAGAAGTTGACATCGTCGGGCTAATACTGGAGACCACCCGAGGGAATAGGTACATCCTCGTGATGGTAGACCATTTCGCTAAATGGTGTGAAGCGGTGCCAGTGCCGGGAGCGGATGGCGGAACGACCGCCAAGTTCATTTTCGACCATTGGATCTCGCGCTGTGGTACCCAGACCCAGTTGCATTCTGACCGAAGATCAAAGTTTGTTGGTGCATGATTTGTGCAGAATATCGGGCATAAGGAAGATTGACAAGTGCTTATCACCCGCAAGGCAACTGTGCCAGGGAACGCGTCAATCGCTCATTGAAATCCGTCCTGATGACGTTCGTGAATTCGGAGAACACTAGACCATGGGACGAAGCCGTTTCTCAGTGCCTGCTTGCATACCGTGCTAGCGTCCTTACTTCTACAGCGCAGTTACCACATTATATGTTAACTGGAAGGGTGACGCGGCTGCCATCTGATTAGCTGGTCCCTCGGTTGCCGCCAGACAATCTTCTGACTTCGGATTACTGCATCCAGCTACGCTAGCACGTGAACATCTGCGAACGGCCCAGCGAGGAAAAAAGGAATATTACGAGAGAAAGGTATATGAGAGCCCTTTGAAGCCTGATGATGAAGTCTGATTACGTGCGGAAGCGGCAAAAACTGGAATTCCCCAAAAATTGCTACGCGAATGGAAGGGACCATACATTGTGCACGAACTCATGTCTGAATCCGCCTGTACCATACGCGAAGAAAACGGCAGCCGGCCTGGGTTCAGAGTAGTACATTTTAATCGGTTGAAGCCGGATAATAAAGGACGAGATCAACTGACCACTGGGGATGATTTGGAAGTAGCTGAGGAGTGCACTGTACCGACAGATGGTGAACAGGCAGGAGAAGACCCTATTGTTATTCCATTAAGAACTTTCAACATTGTGCGTTTTGTCGCTCGCATCTGACCTATTGGAATATAACCTAAGTTCACTCCTGAAAGAATGCCCAAACCCATCTTTGGAGTGTTTTGTCATTACGGGATGACATTGTCAGGTAGGTCAGCTTTGGCGAGGCAGGGCGGAAAACCCCAACATCGAGCGAACGATTGGGCAGATTCCAATGCAGGATTTCGTCGATTCCCCGAAAACGTCAAAAAGTTGTACATCTCGCGAACCGTTCAACTAAGACGAAATTCCGCGCACCCATCTGTCGTAGAAAAATTCCTTCGCCCAGTGGATAATATAGAGATCAGGAAGGAGAATGTCATTCCACACGTTAAATGAGAAAATCTGGAGTTATAACATTTACTATGACAAACTATGTGCTAGCGGAATTTCTTGAGAAAGACCCCATGCGATATTATGATTTTTCGCTGTGATTATTGGAATATATAACCCCATTGTTGTAGCCTTTTGCTATGTACTCGGGATTTATTCGGCCATTCGGAGAATTGAGTCGACGGTTTGGAGAGCCGCATGAAATGCGCGTGTGATAACCAAAGCTTCCTCTCGTCGTTCTGCTGGACATCTTAATAAAACTTATTATTATTGTTATGCGCCGATTTCACAATTCGAGGGGCGTTAAACAGCGGGATGACCCCTGCTAGCACCAAATAGGGATTCAGCTTAGGGGTGAATTAGGCCAGTTTTCAAGAAGGTTTAGGGAAGGCTTTCTTTGACCAACCGTGCTTTGGTTTATGAGAATGTAGGTATTCACCTTCAAGCCAGTATGCTCCATATTTGTAAAATACTTGAAGTACCTAACACAAAGAAGTTGCATTAAACTCCAGGAAGTTTATGTTATACGTATAAACTAGTTCCTCGTCCGTTACACTTGTTAGGGTTGAGTTAGGGATTTTGTCCCAAATCCCTGACAAAACCCTAAGTGATCTTGGGGTTATTTAGGGTTTTGTCAGGGATTTGGGACAAAATCCCTAACTCAACCCTAACAAGTGTAACGGACGAGGAACTAGTTTATACGTATAACATAAACTTCCTGGAGTTTAATGCAACTTCTTTGTGTTAGGTACTTCAAGTATTTTACAAATATGGAGCATACTGGCTTGAAGGTGAATACCTACATTCTCATAAACCAAAGCACGGTTGGTCAAAGAAAGCCTTCCCTAAACCCCTAAACTGAATCTCTATTTCGTGCTAGCAGGCTATCTACGTAATGCGCATCTGACGGGTAAATGTTCCTCGGACCACACTCAAAAAGGTCATGAGGTGATACAGAGAGTTTAAAGATAGACATTGTGTTTGTTGACGTGAGACAGCTGTACAAACCCTTCTTAAAACGCTGAATGTTGTTACTGGCTCTAAATTCATTTGGAAGTTTATTCCAAATGTAGGAATACTTTACAAGGAAGGAGTTTGCACGTATACTTTTCCGAGATATCAGGTTTGGTAAGGTGGAACCCTTACTTCTTAGATTATATGGAGGGCTGTGTTGTAAGTGAACGTTAAACGCTGTGGTAATCACATCCGAATGTATGAGTTTATACAGTAGCGTCAGGTTCAACTTTAGTCTACACAACCAAAGTGGATCAATACCAAGTTTTTCACAGCGCTGTCTGTAAGTGAGCGAACAAGAATATCCCACTAAGCTTTACGTAAACGATCGTTGAAGGTTTTCTAACACAAGCCTGTTAGACTTGCGTAGATCACGGTAAATGAAACTGCAATACTCGAGTATGCTTACGTGGTGTTTGTACTAACCGTGGTCGTATCAGTTCGCTCGGTGGTTTATTCACCATCGATTCACATGGATATGAACGTATGTTCTACGGCTTTACCCTCAAACAAAAGCAAATGGCTGCTACATCTTTCCTGTTATTTTAACTTGTTTAATTCTTTCTATCGGCTATTGCCTGTAACGCGCCAAACTCCTGAAATAATTGTTTCAGGCGGTGCGTGAATTGCTGCCCTTTTCTTTCTGGTCAGGCAATGTACACTCCGCAACTAGACTTCAGGCCATTGTATGTTTCGGTTATAGTTTTCATATTGTCTTCCCCAGTTTGTCTCGCGATATCAATATAAGAATGATTTGCCCAAACAGTCTCCGTGCTCACATTTGTGGATCATAGAAACTGCGCTATCCGTGTTCTCTATCTTCAAAAACTGTCAAAATCCAGCCTCCGATATATAGTCTGTAAGAATGTCCATGGAATGCACTTCTTCTAATGGACGACCGGTTTCAAAAAAAATCACCAGGTGAGTGTAGAACCTGCTTTATTGAACTGTTGAAAACCTAGTTCTAGAG